>CAEGAE010053717.1:0-53980 GCA_903067095.1 Girardinus metallicus
GTAGGCAATTTGGGGTTAAGTGCCTTGCCCAAGGGCACATCGACATGGGGCAGGAGGAAGCTGGAATTGAACCTACAACCTTCTGATCACAAGACAACTACTCTTCCCACAGAGCCACAGTCGCTCTGTGGGAGCGACTGTGGCTCTAAATCTGACCATCAGTTCCTCTATAATCTTTAAATGAAGTATTTATTGTAGTGTTTTGTTTAATTCAAATGTGATGATTATGGTTCAGTGAATAGGAGGATGCATCACCCTTTTATTTTTCACAAGTTTTGAGACTGTTATTGGTTTATGAACAATAAAAATATTATGTGGCGTACCCAGGCGGTCCATGACTACAGGGCCTATAACAATGCACAGCTTAAAACATTAAATCCTAAGCATAAATGATGGCATTGAGAAAAGTTTATATTTGATTTTTGTTCATTAATTATTGATATAGAGCTTCCACTGTTAAGAGATACTTTTATATATACGGTGATATTTCTACAGGCTCTGATGTACTAATTTCAGCATTTCTTGTACATCAGGGATAAAATGACAAAAGTCAATTTATTTTCAAACCAATAAATCATAATGAACATCTTATAACTGACAAACATATCCAATTGGAGTACCAGAAAACTCAGAGATTAAAAAAAAACAACAACAGACAAACAGAAAGAAGCGATAAAAATAATATTTATTGAACATTTCTCACAGATTTGATAGTTTCACACTAGTAAATCACTATTGTACTAACAGGGAGGTTGCTCCTAAGTAAACCTTAATAGATGTCAGCTCTTGTCACAGCATAATTTATCCCTTATGGTATTTTATATTTAAGGTGAAGTGGTCATTAAAGCCAAATATACGTACATAACTGTGTTTCTGGTTGAGTTTGGTTCAGATAACGGACAAAAGTTACATTTCTTTTTAAATAAAATGAAGTGGTTTTGCTTTGACTCACTTTAAACATAAAATAATCCTCACAAAGAAAAGCAGAAATATAAAATCAGCCCAAGCAGTGATAGGTCCCCAAAGTAGCAGACAAAGACACTTTAACATAAAAAAATAAAAATAAAAATTGCATTCGAAGATGTTTGTTTTTACTTATTTGGCCTCAGTATCATACAAATTAACATTCAGTACAGACTGCAAACAGTACAGCATAACTCAATGATTCAATGGCAACAGTTATTCAAGTGGTGTTACAGTAGATGGCGCTGTTCAAGAGCCATCAACAGAGGAGTTTATGTGAGCTGGTTCCTAGTGAAAAAGGAGCCAGACATCAACATAAAGTACTTAAGAACTTGCTCTCAGGACATTTCTTCTCATACAGGGTCACTCCTTATCCACTGTCGTTGTATCACTGCAAACTAGTTCGGTAAACTGTTCATTAAAATCAAGAAACCTAGTCTTTAACTTGTGCATCATCAGTCATCCCTGCATTGGTTTAGTGTGGCTTTAGGTCGTAGCTTAATCAACCCGAAAGCAGTAAAAGCTTATATCCATCCTCTTCCGGAGAAGAGGTCAATATATTTTTTTAATCTGACTTCATATAGCCACAAATTAAATCTGTACCGCAATGGTTCAGTACCAAAATATTAACCATGTCACCCTTATTTATTAATATAAATAAATTTGGTATCTACAGTTTTAAACTGGTAAAACATTCCTTCAGTCGATACAGTGAAGATTCATCTTTCAAAGAGAAACACTGATCACAATAACCTTTTTGTTTTTAACTCACCTGGAGCATTTAGCTGCAAAACATGTTTGTTTCAACACCAGTCTTCATATTAAATGCAGTCTCAGTTCTACATGCTGCCATGCAAAATGTTCCCTTCAGTGATAGTTCAGTAGGGTGACAGAATTTAGATCACAATAACCTCACATATTTTTGTTCACATTCATAAAGTGAAGCATTTTAAGATCTAAAGTATTGCTTCTGTTTTCTTACAAGTGAGAAAAGGAAAAGTGTTTCAGCGTTTCACCTGCAGTTAACAGCGATCAGATCAGAGTAATAGGAGATCCGACGATGAAGGTGGGAAATTTGTGTAGTAAGCAAATCAAGATCCAAGATGTTTAACTGGTAAAAGTGAAATCCCCAGAAAGTTTCAGAAGAACTGAGCACATGCTACCACATGCTCTGCATTTATTGCCACCCCTGGCAAAAATAAATACAAAACCTGGAGACAAAGTCGTCTTATAATCCTGCAGCTCTTTAACCCCATCGTGTCCTCATCCAGCTTATGGTTTATCCCATTTGTCACAGTTTCTTTGTGCTTCTCTACACTGGGAGATTTCTGGTTCCCGTCTACTGCAGATAAGACACTGACAACTTGTAAATATTTCACACATCCCCTTCTAAAAAAGAAAAAAACAAGCTTCCAACATGGACACAGCTGAAAAGCAAAAAGAAAATATTCACTGATGAGCACACACGAAAACGTTTTGCAAGGAAATAGTGGTTTTCCATTTGGCTCAAAAAATCCAGACTATCACTATAAGAAGGAAAAAATACCAACAAAAAAACCCCCACCATTTGTTAAATTAAATTCACCTTTACCTTTGAAGTTTACATAAAAAACACACATACTTATTCCCAAAATTTTAACAGTCAGAGAAACATCCTGCTCTTTAGCTGGACTGTTAAACAAGGTCTGTAACGGAAACTCGTGTATCATATTATTATTATTATTGGCAAAAAGCCCTAAGAGTTTTAACTATTTAACAATTCAGAAAGCTAAACTACTTAAAGCACCCATAACAGAAACCTGATTGTACCTACTTGTAAAATGACAAAAAATTATTCTTGAAGGTCTAAACTACATGTATTATTATGTGTATGATACTATAGGATGAACGTGCAATTCCCTAAACAGGAACAAATTTATCATTAAACTACAATCCTGGAGAGAGAAAGCAGGACTACTATGTTACGATTAAATAATAAAGAAGGACTTCTATTCCTATTGGTCACAGATTCAGCTCAAAATGTCTTAATGCCCATTCATAAATTCTCAAACAGAAAAACTGGTTTGTCCGTTATGTAGTGCAGTCCTCTGCTTTACTACCTCCTGTTGAAGAGGTCTTTCCGCTTTCGCAGCTCCTCTAAGACCCGCGCCCTGAACTGGGTCCAGTCTTCGTCCAGGAACTGCTGGACGCCCAGAGCCTGATGGAGCTCTGCAGAGTGGCTGCGGAGGAAAGGGTTGTACTGCTTCTCCTCCCCGATGGTGGAGGGGCTCTGTCAATGAAGTGCATGACAAAAACAATTCCATCTCAGAAAGCTCCAATCACTTTGTTCTCTTTTTGGCAGAAAGGAAATGTGTGCAGCAAAGGGTTTCTGCAGCTGAAAATCAGCTCAAATTTACATTTGTGGATGTCTGACCCAGTTCGAATACTGTTTTGTGGATTCATACATTTTTGCAGCTGAAGTCTTTATACCACAAAGTAACTTATGTAGCTGAAGAATACGTATCCAGGGTATTAAAAATACTTCTGAATTATCGTTATTTACCAGAATTCATTCAGCTTTACTGCACCTCCTGGCACAATTATTCATAATGATTTTGTAAAGGCAGAGCCACAACATTCAGTGCATTTTAACAGGATTCTATGTGACGAACCAATGCAAAGTCATGAATAATTATAAAAGTGAGAAAAACAATACATAGTTTTACATTTTTTTCCCACTCAAAATTTGTGCATCTGTAGTCAGCGTCCTTTAATTAAATCCAATGTAATTCAGCAAATATGTGCAGGAATGAGTACAGGAAGCTGCTCAAGGGCTAAGATGAATAAAACTTAGTAATGGGTGAATATTATGATCTCTAGATGTGCAAAAGACGTTGACACAAATCAAAATATTTGATGCAATGGAAGTGAAAATTGTGTTCCAAAATTACTTGATGCTGGAGAACCCGAAGTATGCAAATCTTTAAAAAACATGTGCATGGTGGGCCATAAGTTTCCATACATAGGAGAATGTAAAATGTATATTTCTTTTATACTTCAGATACCCAAGAAGATGCGTTTGCCAAAAGAGTAAAGAATTGAAATTATACTGATGGCTGGATAGGGAAGCAGTCGCATGGTTGCAAAAAACTAACAGAAAACATGGAACGAGCATCACACACACACACACACACACACACACGACACTGTGGCAAAAATTATTTGCAAGTTTCAGAAAACTGGGAATGTTGTAGATCAACCATGAAGTGGTCCAAGACGTGCAGCGACTACACAGAGTCCCACAAATATAAAAACGATTGTCCAATTTAACATGTTTATTTTTTCTATGTATGGAAACTTATGGCCCATCTATGCACAACTTTGTGTTTGTCTGTCACATAAAATCCCTCAAAAATACATTTGAGTTTGCAGTTTTAAAGTGAGGAAAGCTATGAATACGTTTTACATGGGAGACATGCGACTGCATGAAAGTCAACCACAAACAGAAAACATGAGCAGAGCCTGAATCTCATTGGGCTACTTTATCGTCAGAGTCCTGGCGCTGTTCGTACTGGTTCACCATCACACTGCCATGGCTTAGAGGACACATGGAGACACTGGAGTCCATGCTAATCTTATTCGTAACACCTGGCCTTTCCCTTCCATGGAAAGCCAAAACGCCTGTCTGAAGTCAGATGTGACTTTCTTTTCCAAAAGAAATTCTCGAATCAGGAGCCAATTACACCCGGAATGGAATACGTTACCATAAAGCTGCTCTGTTTTGGGATTAGAAATGAGTGAACACTGTCCTCTGATGCCAGGAACCTGCTGTAAAATAGTAGGGATTTTATTTCATGAACAGGAAAATAATGGGCCAATTAGCTTTCACACAATGTCACACCTAATTAAATGTGCTCACGCTTTTCTCCAATAACAACTGCCCACTGTGTAGAAAATATGATATAGAAAATCTTTCTATGCGCTGCCTCGTAAAAGTATTCATACGGCTTTATGTTTTTTTGATAAATTTCTGTAATATTACAACCAAAAACTTAAAAAATATATATTGAACTCTTATTTTATAACACAAAGTAGTGCACAACAAAAAGGATTGTTTTCTACATAAAAACATGAAAACTGTGGCATGCATTTGTCCTCAGCCTGCTTTTACTCTGATTTAGGGCTGGAACGATTCCTCGAATGATTCGAGTACCTCGATTATTAAAATTCCTCGTGGAAAATTGATCTGGCTCAGAGCTTCGTTACATTTTGTTTTGTTATGTCGCGCGCCGCGTTCCGGCCGGATCATTGTTTGTGTTGGGCAGCGCTCTCACTTCAGCCTATGAGTCGTGTTAAGCGCTAGCTGCATAACGTCAAACTTTCCAGGTTTTTATCGTTTTTGTTAGGGGACCAATAAGTATTCTTAGCTCGACTGGTGCGATGCTTGGAGTACGACAGCGTTTCTCCTCCCAGAAAGAAAGAGAGAGAGAATTTTGACAAAAAGAAAGAGAAAGAGAGAGATTTTTTTCCGATTACTCGATTAATCGTAACAATAATCGATAGAGTACTCAATAAATAGAATATTCTTTTACAGCAGCCCTACTCTGGCTTCCCGTATTAAAATCCAGTTGCTGATTGGATTTTTACAGATGTTTCTTTTTTGAGTCAATTTCCTGATCTGCGTCTGATTGGTTGAGCTGTTTTCATCCACCTTGCCCACATTAACGAAAAATGAAGCAGGTGATCAAACACACAAAAGTTCAAGAGGTATAAACACTTTTGCAACATGCTGTATTTTGGAAATGGAGGTTGACAAAACTCCGGGAGGTAAAAACTAATGGAACAGCCTCTGCAGTCATGTGGTATTGATAAGAGGTAAAAAGCAATCTAAATTCCAGGTAAGCCCTGAACTGAGAGCCTTTGCCCAGCTGCAGAGTGCATCACAGATGAAGCTCGACAGTAAGCCTGGAAGGTGAGGGGAGGAGGGGTGACGGGAGTGTGCAGACCAGGCTTTGACAGCATGTAAACTGTATGCAGCGATAAGCCTTGTTTCCCGGGTGCAGGACAACACGAGTCCTTTCTGGGAAGGTGGGCTTGAGAAGCATAACAATGGCAAAATATCATTCTCACCGAACAAAGCTTCTGGCCTCGCTGCTGCAGCACCCACTGATATTTGTTCTCTCTGGCAGCGTTGCGTGGCTCGACCTCAGCAGCAAACAGCAGGTTGTCCTCTGCATACTCATGACCTGCGGGGTCGTCAGAGGACAGGCGAAAAAAAAACAACAAAAAAAAGAAAACACACAACTTACATCGCATGTAAACGAGACTCAAAAGCTTTTAGCCGTCAGGGGATTGATGCTGGACAGTGAGAGGAGGAAACAATCAGGAAACAGACGTTTACAGAGCTGTGAAGAACTATTTCCAACTTTTGGATTTGTTGTGTTTTACTTTTTTACCGTCGCAGTTCAAGGTTTCATTTAAAATGTGGTTATCGACTATCATTATTAAGGAATATGTGATAAAGTCCTAAGCCTAAGAACTGGCAGTACCCATGGTAACAGCAACTGCTATCGAGTGTTTGTCGTAACAGGACTCGACTAATAAACGTACTTTTATCACAGCATACTTTAAATGATTTACTGTCAAAAACAGGACAAACTGTGGCTCTTTGCTGCTTCACAAACACTTCTGAATGACAACATGAGGGAAATGAATGGATTAACTAAACAGTGTAACTTTAATCTGATCGTTTTTCGTTGTAATTTTAAGGATGGACAGAAGGAAACAAAGAAAAAACAAAGACAAGAGAAGAAGGTAGGAAGAACACAAGGAAGGACATGAGAAGAAAAGAAGGAGATATGAGGAAGGGAGAATGGAAGACCACCAGGAAGAAAGTAAAAAAGGACACAAGGAAGGGAAAAAATAAAGGAAATGGAAGAAAGCCATAAAGAAGGACAGAAAGGACAATAAAAGGAAATAAAGTGTGGAAACAAATACATTTCTAAATATTTATCCAGACCTGGGAAAAGCTGAAATCAAATTGAACACTTTTCCAAACAGTTTATGACTTTGTAGGAACTCTTGTTTCTATAATTTACAATCTGAAGTTTGAAAAAAAAAGAAAAAAAAAAGCTTTTCTGTCTTACAGTTGAAGCAGTTTTACATACCTGGCCACAGTAAAGTATCATCACTTAAGGAACCGACTGTGTCCAGAGATGAGAGCATTGTTGTGGCACTGCCCTCGAACATCCTCCCTGAAAACATTAAGTTCAAATCATCATGTTAGAGTAAATGCATAGAGTATTTATCAAAAAAAAAAATAGATATATCCTTTATTGTCCCTTAGAGGGAAAATTAACATGTACAAAAGCAAATGGTTTTACAACACCATAAGAAAAAAAAACATACAGTGCAGTTCAAACAAATGTGCAAATGATTTGGACAATCTGAACCTAATAGGTACTGCAAGTGGTAATGTTCAAAAATGACAGTAAAGTATTTAGAAAGACAAAATCAAAGCCTACCATTTGCATTTTTTCCACTTTTATTTCAACAACTGGCCTTTTTCCAGTTCACCTCAGTTGTTGTGAAATTGATGTTTTTCAGCATTGCACAATCCTCCCCGTTTTCCTTTGACCCATGTCCTAACTTGTTTAATACAAGTTGAGGAAATAATGATGAGTATCACCCAAAGGCAAAAAGAAAACTAATAAAAGAGTTTACAGGTGAAAAAAAAAAATTTCTCCCCAAATAAATGATAATTTAAAAGCTTTCATGCCAATGAAGACTTTATATCTAAATACAATACTGACTAACAATCTGGAATGTTTGATGCTGAAAAGATCTGTCTTGGTGTCATTTGCTGAAGGTTCACGGTCCAGTTAAAATCTCAGTGTCATTAACATTTGTACAGGAAACTGGTTGGTGTGTAGAAAGCGTCTAACGGTTGTTTTAAGGATTTGGAGATCCCAAGAAGTCTGTCTTTGCTGCAGTTTTCCAACAGTGAGCTTCAGAGGTTTACTTTACCTCCGTTCCCATCATGCTCACTGTGTGTGAGAGCAAGATAAACGTGGAACCACTGGCGCCTCGTTTGTCACAGTTCCACTTGTTTTAAAAAGTTTTTAATTATTGCTCCGACTTTAGATATAAACAAGTTTAGACAAGCAGCTATGTTTTGTAGCCAACTTCTGACTTATAAAGACTAACACATGTCTTTTCCATTTCTGAAAGTGTCTAACAGAAATGTGTCACGTCATATTTATACCCCAGGGGAATGGCAGGGCCATGGATTACAAATTTAAAGTTTCAACACACTCTGATGTAACTTAAATATAAATTTAAAAAGAATTATTGGCTCCAGACCCAACTTGCCAGAGTTTTTCAAAACTTTACATTAATTTACGCAAAGAAAAGAAAAACAGAAAAAAGAAACAAAGAAAGGACACAAGTAGAGAAGAAAGGATTGAGGAATCCAAGGACTTGAAGAAGGTAGGAAGGAAGGCCTCGAGAAAGGATATGAGGAAGGACACAAGTAAGGAAAGAAGGCAGGAAGCAAGGACATAAGGGAGCGAGGAAAGAATTGAAGGAAAACAGCATTTATGCAATGGGATAGGAAATAAAGTCTGGAAAAACTATGTTTTTTCATACTCATCTATTTTAATACTTAAACAGATTGAGAAAATAATTAATTTTTTTACTTTTCAGACTATGTCACAGCCCTGATGTAAGGAATTATTCAGGGCCAAAAGGTTTGTCAGAACAACTGCAAAGGAACTTGAACTCAAGCCAACGAGTTCAAGTTCAAGCTCAAGGTTCATGGTCCAGTTAAAAATGAAGGATAATAAAAAATGAAGGATAATAAAAGATAATAAAAAAAATAAATGTTAAGGCTTTGAACATCTTTAAACAGAAACTAACAAACATTTACTAAAAAAGATGTGTAACTGACCACATCCTGAGAGGAACACCAGATCCCCAGAGAAGAGGCTGGAGGGAGAACCGACTGCCGGGCCATCCAGGAGGTAGATCATGTGGCCCACGGTGTGTCCAGGGGTGAACAGGGCCTTAAAGTGCAACCGACCCACATTTACTGTGTCTCTGTGTGAGAGTGGACTGGGAAGAATAGAAACAAATCAAACCGATGTCCACAAAACTAATGCTGATTATCATTAATGTAATTAGAAAAAAGTAAAAGCTAGAAAAAGAAAACAGGAAGTCATTCGGCATGATCTACGATTTAAAACAAACCCCCACAAGACAAGACAAACAAGAACAGTTTATCGCTGCGTGATAATTTTACTGTGAAGTCAGCTGCTGCTGCGAGCGCCGACAGAGGGAACAAGACGCGACTCATTACAGTAAATGAGTCGAGTCTTTACTGTCGTGTCAGACTTTCAAAGGCAAACTTTGAAAGTCTGTGTGCTGCCCGTGCAGGCTGGGACTTACTGTGTGAGGCCAGGAATGTTATCAGCTGCGCTTCCGTACACATGACAGGAGCTGTGAAGCCTTTTCAGACCTTTGTTGCCCCCGCTGTGGTCCCTGAAAACACAAGAGAAGATAAAGACCTTCGGAAAACAGCCAGAACTGACACATCTGAAAACAGTTATTTCACTTAGATTCATTTTGTTGCTGAAAACAAGCTTACCAGATACTCACCAGTGCTTGTGGGTACATAATATAGCTTCCAACATTACTCCCTCTTCTTCAAGCACCGTCTGAAAAGTTGAAAAGAAACAACATCAACAGAGTGTGCCATTTACATGTAAGCTGGGAGTACTAACTAGTAACAAATGCTTTTACTTTAGCATTTCATCACTGGAGGTTTTATCAGGAACTTGACAAAGTATACTTCCCATATTTGTCGAGAATACAGCTTTCGGAGTCAAAACACTTCTGCATTAACAAGACATGACAGCTGATGTGTTCACCTGAACCGTTTGAGGGTCTGCAGGGTCTACAGCAACCGCAACACTGGAGGCTGTGTCAATAATAAGGTAGCTGTAGTTGTCAGACAGCACTGAGACGGGAATTATTTTTATACCTGTGGACGAACAGGAAGAAGACAGATCAGAATGCACACAAAACCCATAAATACATGGAAAATAAGATGACTTCCCTGCTGAAGCTTACAGAAGAATTTATACCAGCTGAACCTTTTTACAACTTGCAAACACAAACATCTACAACATAATTCTGAAGAGAAAAATAATAATACAACATTTTGTTTTTCCTACACCTTTACGTTGTTCCTCAGGATGTAAGTTTAGGTTTGTTATTCTGCTGGGAGGCGAACCTTTTTTTTTTTAAAAGCATCACAGCATGATGCTGCCACCATGTATGTTCATGGTTTTGTGCAGTTATGTGTAAAAAAAAAGCAGTTTAGCACAGGGATCTGTGCAACCTTTACAATCCAAAAAGCTACTTAAACCCACAGTCAAGCAAAACAAAACTTGATTAGAGCCGCAAAGATTTCTCTGAACCTTTAAATGTATTAGGATTTGATATCCACTGGAAAATTCTCTTCGTGAGACTGTCATAGAAAAACAGAGGGACTTCAGTCAGAGGCTTCTTCAAATTTGTTGTAATACAGGCCGCTACAGGAGATTTTCCTACCCATAGCCATCACTACCCACAATAACTCTTTAATTAAATGAGTTACAGCAGCATTTAATTTTTAAACTTAAACACAGACAATCACAAAAGAAAAGATGTTGTTATTGATGTTGATATTTATCGAAAATGATGTAACCACAAGCACATGGTTTCCAACCTAATGGCAAAAAAAAAAAAACTTACTTTTACTTACTTACTTTTAGTGTCCGTGAAAATGCTGCTGTTATTATATCTGCTTGTAAAAACATTTGTTGGTTATCATTTTGAGGCACTGAGGAAGGTCCAGAAACTACTTAAAGAGCCCTGGGCCGGCCTGTGAGCCTACATGAGCGGCCATGTCTTCCTTCACAGTCTTTTGAATTCTTTGTTTCTCTGAGCAGTGGGCTTTTCAAGTCACTTCAGAAGCATATTAATTCTACTGGATTTCATTTAGACGAGTCAGAGTAAAGTGGAAAGAGTACAAATAGATGCAGCGCTTTTCAGATTTATGCTGGGAAAATAATTCCTTTTATTTTATGTCAGTCTATCATATAAAATCCTAACAAAAATATGCTGCAGTTGTGGTTGTGATGCCAGGACAATGTGGATAATCCCTGAATGTGCATCGGTGCGATGTACCGTTGAGCTCCATGGGATGGGTTGTGGAATGCCCAGCAGGATAATTCTCCCTGGCTTTCCTCATTTGCCTCTTGTAGTACATATAACCCAGTCTGGTCCTTGTGTAGAGTGTATACCTAGAAAAAACAAACAAACAAAAAAAAAAACAATAACCCCAGCATTTTTTGGTTGCCATGCTCAAAGATAAACAGGATATTAAATTAACTTTAATAAGTAGTAGATTCACTAGCATGTAAACAAAGTTTTCGGCATCCCGAATTTAAATAAACGTAGGCTTGCTACCAACAGCAATCAAAACAACACACGTCGCTAAGCTACACAGACAGAAAGCTGATAGCTTAAGTTGTACTAACGCGATTCGGAACAGCGGCTTCTCTGTTCGAGCCATTATTCGGTTCAGCTGCCTCCTGCAAAACGCCAACGTGGTCCGTCTGTACCGAAAAAATAAACACAAGAAACAGAAGAAGGATGCAGCGACCAACGATGTTCCTATCCAGTCAGGAAGCGCCATAGCCTGCAGTGCGTTGAACTCAACGTGATGACGTCAACGTGATGGGGCAGCGTGCCTTTGCGGAATTCGAGAGTTTAGTTGTTTGACCGACATAAGGCGAAGGAAATGAAAACAAGAAATGATACTGTTTATAATTAGAAGCAATAATTCTTGTTTTTACAGTTAAAATGATGAAAAAAAAAATGCATGTATATTTACATTCAATTATACTTGAATTTACAATTTAAGAATAATTGTGTACTTCCTCTGTTTTTGAAGAAACATAACTAGGGTTTTCTTTGTTTTTTTTTTTTTACATTAAGTTACAGATCAATATGACAAAAATAAAAATAATAATAATAACAAAACAAATTCACACCCATCATGTGAGTATGTTTAAGCTTTTGCCCAGAACAGAACTACAATTATGGGAAAAGAAGAACAAGGAAAACATTTTGGGAAAAAAGTCAAATTTTGTTCCTTTTTTCATGTTAGTTTTTACATTTCACTGCATTCTGTTAAAGTCAACAATGAGGATACCAGTGTGTGTACCAGTTGGCATGCTTTCTCTGAAACAGCAGTGTGGGTTTCAGTGAGCATATCCAGTTACACAGAGGACATGTTCCAACGATGACAGTCATTAAGCAGAGAGGACGGAGGGGCATTCTGCTCCCATCACAGGCTGAGGCCAAAAAAGGTACGTTTCTATTTTTAACATTTATTCAGTTATATTCAGACTAAACTACGACACGATCGGGAGTTTAATCAGAGCCATGTTCTCATATTAACTGTTCTTTTTGTGATAGTAATACTGGATTACCTGACTTTTAAAGTTAAGTTATCAATACAAACTTTAGTTTAAACAATGTGGTTATATTACTGGCTGTATAATGCTATCCTGTACTCCTAAAAAGTTAAACAGCTTGGCTGGAGTTACTTTAAAACTCAGCAGCAAGAATCCTGACAATAGTTAAGGTGATCAGAAAGTGAACTTTTGTGTTTTGGAATCAATATTAAAGTTTTTCTGTTAGTTTTTTTTTTACTCCCAAAGTCCTCAAGTTATCTGGAAAGAAGGTTTTCTTAATACTGCCGGTAAGAACTAAAGTTCATCAGTTTCTCATTAATGCCCTCATCTTAGTTACAGCCTTCCTGGAGATCCGAGGGCATCTTAGTGTTAATGTTTTAAAAGCAAACTAAAAACTTTTCTCTGTAATATTTATGATATTAATTTAGTACATTTTTTGTTTAATTAAGTTTTATGTTCTTACATATTTAATTTTATTTGGCTTGCTGTTATTTTGGATTTATCACAAATATTTTGACTAAAATTTATTTTCAAATCCCTGTAATTGCTTGAGGCATTTCTTCATAACACAGTTAAGTTTCCATTGTTTTGACTTGTCTAACGATAATAAAAAATAATTTATTTACTGAAGTTAGACATTTTTAACTTTTTTTTCCCCCCATGTCAGTCTATCTGTTTTAACATGTGCAATGCTGTTTCTATTCCACTTATTTGTATGAGAATTGCTCTACAAGCACACAGTAAACATAACCTGAGTACTCAGAGCATTCTCTGATCAGCATAAGTTACAGCCATTAATGCATCTCATATAATTCTGTTAATTTTCCCTTTAAGGTGGTCCAGAGTAATGTCTTCCAAAACCCATTCTCCTCCATCCTATGAGGACGCCCTGAAGGATCCTAAGTATAATAATTACCCCTTCCAGACACAACATGGCGCCCCTCTACCCCCTCCTCCGTCCTACAGCCCCAGTCCCGGCATGTGTCCAGGCCCCGGCTTCCCTCCGCCTGCCATGCCCATCCCCACTCTGTCGGCAGGGCTGTCTGCGTCCAGCCCAGGTTCCCAGGAGCTTACACAGACTTTCATCACTCACTTCTATTGAATTCAGATTAACTTCTGAAGCTTAAATTGCCTTTTTTGCAATTCTCAATCCTGCAGGAGAAATGGATGACTTTTTCAGCAACCAGTGGGAAAGCACGTCCATTCGACACGCCTTCATCAGAAAAGTAAGGACTTTCTGTTCCTCTCTTTGCCAAAGTCCGGGACTCAAACTGTTCCTCTGTTGTTCAGTGTGCCAGTAATCACTCTGTCCTCCATGTCTGTGGACAGGTTTACTTGATTTTGACTGTGCAGCTTGCGTTCACCTTTGCAGTCGTTGGTGTCTTTACATTTGTGTAAGTCTCCCTGTTCAATCCAATAGAATACCACTTCTATCTGTTTAGTGCGGCTGAATAAAGGAAAGCATTGCTGGTGACCCTGTTGTCTGTGGTTTCACAGTGACCCAGTGAAGATGTTTGTCACCCAATACCCAGCAATCTACTGGGCTTCTTTGTGAGTTCACTTTCCATCAACAGTGACTAAACTTTTAACAAAAATGTCTAATTTTATTTGACGGTCAGCCAAGCAGAACCACATTCCTGATTTATTTCTCTATAGTGCTGTTTTCTTTTTGGTATATTGCATTCTCATCTGCTGCAAAGAGCCAAGGTAAAGCAAGGATCATTTCCAGACAATGAGAAATTATTCTGTGTTTTTAAAGATATCAAATATTTTCCTTCATTTTCTGTGTAGGAGGCGATTTCCATTGAATTTGGTGCTGCTGGGAATATTTGTAAGTATTTATCCTGCATCTGAAGCCAAATACCTGGGTGAGGAGTTAGGGCTTGAGCCAAAGACTGGCAGGAAGTAAAGATGAAAGAATAAAACAAGCTGTTAATTAACAAAAAACATCTTGTCATGTTTTATCTTGCAGACTGTTGCCCTGTCTTACATGGCTGGAACAGTTTCAAGGTTTGTTTTTTGAACACCTGAATTCACTGCACAAGTCTTTTCTTTACATTCTGTCAGGTTATAGACACAAACTTCAATGTGTTTCATTAAAAAAAAGATCAACACAAAGTAGAAGAAGTAAAAATCTTGGAAGTGTGCTGCGCTATGCCTCTGCATTCAGTTTTTCTCAATCAGTACTTTGGAGGAACCGCTTTTTTTTGTTTTTTTACCATCCTTTGTTTGTATGTTTCACCAGCTTTGCACCAGAAGGTTTTCCAAATGTTGTTTTAAAAATGACTCCCTGTCGCATTCGCCCATTTTAACACATGTATTTATGTGCTGATCTAAATCATTCTGTTGTTGGTCAGGTTCGATGCTCCTAACCACGCCCAGGGTTGTTTTTCTTTTAACCTGGTTTGTTCCAGGATTGTCTTGAATTTAACTCCCTCCATCAACTGTGATTAGCTCTTTCAGTTTGAAAAGCATGCCCACATCATCATTCTGCCACTACCATGTTTCACAGTGATGTTGGTTCAGGGTGATGCAGTGTTTTGCATGTATGTTGAAAAGTTTCAGTTTCATTGGTTCCACTGGATTTTAGCTGGAGGCTTCACAGCAAAGGAGATTTCTATTTGTAATAAAATTGGAAAACAAATAATAATCTTCCGTTTTCTGTCACATAAAATCCAAATAAAATACCCTGAAGTTTGTGGTTGAAACACGGCAAAATGTTATTCTATTTAAATCTGTCTATTTCTGTTTTCCCAGCTATTATGAAACCAAAGCAGTGATAATCGCCATGGGAATAACAGGAGTAGTATGCATAGCCGTGACAGTCTTCTGCTTCCAGACGAAGGTATCTGAAAATGTTTTTTCTGCTGCAGCTCAGCAGCCTGTGGCTTGTCAGAGGATGTCTTTGTTGTCAGTGTAAAAGAACTCCTTTGTCTCACATTACAATGGGGCACTGAGCTCCTTTAAATATTTATAACATTTTGGGATAAGATGTGAATCCCATCTGATGCAACTCCAGATACATAAGTTACGTGTTTTGGCCAGTACATGGCACATCCAGCCAACCTTTTTTTTTTTTTTTTATTAATTGCAACTTCACTCAGAAACCTAAAAAGAAAAGAAAAAAAAATATTTTCACTGCTCCTTTACGTGTGGCTTGAAGCGTGTTCTGCCTCCCTTTCATCCTTTTAATGACTTGTTTCTAATCACAGGTGGACTTCACCTCCTGCGGGGGATTTCTCTGCATAGCTGCTGTTTTGCTCATGATCATTGGGATTGTTACATCCATCGTGCTTTCCTTCCAATATGTGAGAACTCTTTGGTCAAGTCCTTTAATATATTCTTGCTTCTCTGCGTGAGCTTCAGCAGCAGCTCAACAGGGGTGTATATGTGTGACCAATTTTCACATTTAGAGAGCCTTTTTTATGTCACTCAACAGGTCCCCTGGCTGCACATGCTCTATGCTGCAATCGGAGCCATCGTTTACACTCTGGTGAGTGAACGCCGACATAATTTCAAATCATTTCAGCTTTGTGTTTCTATATTGTTCAGTAACAAAAGGCAAATTGATTTCAAGCTATACTGAGAAGAGGTTGTTGTTGTTATAGGAATTGCAGCACAGTGCAACTCTATTTTTATGCAATGTTTTATGTCCAAATAACCAGAATGTCTCACAGTATCAGTGCTTGTTGATGAACCTGGTGAACAGTGTTTAGAACTGTGCTTGGAAAGGATTTATGGCTTGGGAAGTGTAAAGTTTATTATACTGTGATTCTGTGGGATAAAACAGCACAAAGTAGCAAAAGCTAATATGTAAGTAAAGGGGATAATTTGTTTTAACATTTTCCTACTTTGTAGAACCACCATTTCCAGACGTCATTGGAAATGGTGTATAAAGTGTATCTTAAGTGCGTGGTCCCCTCTGACGACGTGTTTTTCTCCTTTTATTTTTCACCAAATCTCTATGACCGTAGTACATTCCTAATGATAATCCCTGACACTTTGTCGGAGGTTCAGTTCCTCCAGCTAAGAGGCGTTTACTTCGGGACAAATTGTGACAAACCCACTGGATTGATTGACAGGTGGCGTCAGGTCAATTGCTGTTACACATCTTTCGGGTTATTTCCCTTCCAGTTTTGCCCATTCTTCTTTGTAAAATGCCTCAAACTCAGTGAGACTGGATGGACAGTGTCTGTGAAGAGTAAATTTTACATTCTATCAGAAATTTTCTGCTAGGTTTTGCTCTGGACTTTATCTGAGACATTCTAACACCAGGATATCTAGAATGTTTCATTGTAGTTCTGTCTGTTTAGGGTCGTCGTCATGCCAATGTGCCATCAGTCAGAGTTTTCTCTAGGATTTCCCTGTATTTAGCATCATCCATCTTCTCTGACCATTTTTGAAGAAAAGCAAAGTTGTTGTGCTTAGACTGAATCAGTTTTGCAGTCTACTTAAATGCTTGTTCTCCGAGATATTCAAAGCTTGGGATACTGCTTTATGAGCTAACCCTGCATTAAACTTCTCCAGAACTTAATGCCTGATCTGTTCCTTGGTCTTCTTGTCCATTAAGGATCCCTAAAACATGAGACGCACACTGAGAAATACATGTCAATACTAAAACGTTTCAAATCCTTCACGTGAAACTTGTTTTCTGCTCTTTTCTTAGTTTTTAGTCTACAACACTCAGCTTCTCATCGGGAATCGGGAGCTGGCCATCAGCCCAGAGGAGTACATCTACGGCGCGCTCTCTCTCTACGTTGATATCGTTCACATCTTCCTCTTCATCCTGCAAGTCAGCGGAGCGGCAACCGAGTAAAGCAATCACCCAGCAACATTTTATCAGTAAATCCTAAATGTACAGTATTTTGGGGAGCAACGTCACATGTATGCATGCGCACCAATCAAAAAAATACTTTGTGTAAAACGTATTCACGGTTATGTAAACTTTATTATAGTTTTATTTATGTTTGTAACACTGAAGCACTTTGATGCTCTTTGGAGCAGGAATGGAAATCGGAGGCCTTAGCCAAGTATGAGTGAAGAAAGGCACTTAAGCTTTAATATTTATGATGTAATATTTATGTACATAAAACAAACATGTATCTGAATTATTAATCCTTTCAAACCTAGTTATTATTTTGGTAATTTATCTCCTTTCAGCTCCCAGCAAGAAACAAAAACAGTTTTTTTCTTTAATTAGCCATTTTTATTTCTCATTAATTACTTATTAAACACATTTAGTTACAGGCAAACTGTTGAAAACCACAATCATTATACTTAATGTTTGTGCTGGTAATACAAAGTAAATCTGATTTGTGTTACAGTTGTTTAATCCACATAATTAACCCTTAGAAAACCCTTGTTATTTAGAAGACTAAACGTGTGCAGCTTCCTCTGGGAGCGTTCTGGCCCATTCCTTCCCTCTTCAACGCGTCTGTTTTTAGTTGTTGTTAGAAAACTATGCACACAAATCAATAAAGTACCTTCTATTACAATTGCTTCATTCTTCTTAGTGATAAACTTCTGTCAGCCTGTTACAAACCGGGGGTGGAGCTATATCCCACTCATTGCCCCCTTTCTGGATTGTGGATTAGTTGTAATCTCCGTCACCTACAGCTTTGACTCCGGTTGATATGGGTTTCTTCCACAAGGCGCTGGGCTCAGGGTGTGAGACGTTTGGGGTCACGGGGGAACATGGAGGTCTGACGCACGTTGTGGAGACCCAGGTACAGCATGCAGACTCTCTCCAGACCTGTGAGGGAGGGTGGGTTCGTAACTCACCAGATTCAGATTCAGTTTCCAGTAAAAAAAGATTAAAATGTTTCTTACCAATCCCTCCTCCACCATGTGGGGGAGCTCCATATCGGAATGAGTCGATGTATGACTTTATCTTCTCCAGATCTACAATAATCAGAAAAAAAAAACTGAATTGTTACAAAGTAGCACATTAAACATTTTGCTTTTTTCTCCACAAACGCTCTCAACCCTTTTGACGTTATGCTATTGTAATACCTGCCATTCGTCTGTAGAGGGAGACAAATCCTTTCAAATACATTCTGTGAATGCGTTTACGTCTAAACTTGCTTCTTACCAATCTGGTGATGCAGAGCCCGTTCAGTCAGCAGCTGAGGGTCGTGGACTCTCTGAGCCCCAGACAGGATCTCCTCTCCTCTCATGAACATGTCATAAGAGTTGGAGTATTTCTGGTTGGAAGAAAACCCAGAAAAGAATCACATTATCTGTCAATTAATAGAAGTCAGCATCAAATATTTACACTAAGTCTACAAGGTCTAATATACAGATAAGTAGACAACTTTCTGAATGTTAATTAGGGTTAAATGAGTCTTCGTACCTCGACCTGCTTCACAGTTTCACTACAATCTTTAGTATCGTTTATGCAAACTTTATATGATGCATCAACTTATCATATTACATGATTGTGAAGTGAAAGTGGATTTTTTTCCCCAACCAAAAACCCCCTGAAAAGTTTTGCATTTGAGTTCATCCACTCTGAGTCAATAACATGTAAAACAACCTTTGACTATAGTTAGAGCATTTTGTCAGTTCTTTCCACAGATTCTCACCTAGAATTAGGTCTGGAGTTTGACTAGACCATTCTAATGCAGTTTTGGCAGTACGTTGAGGACTGCCGTAAACTACGCCAAAGTCTAAAGTGTTTTCCAGCCTCTAACAGGTTCCCTTCCAGGACTGCTCTGTATTTATCTCCATCGACTCTGATCAGCTTCTCTATTCCTGCTGAAGAAAAGCATCCCAGTGGTGAGACCAGGGAAAGGTGTCTTTTTTTCTGCCACAAGCAGCATTTGGCATGGGAGGAAAAAACAAAGTAAAATTTGATCCCACATGTCCAGAGCACCTTTGCTGTGTTTCTTTCAACAGCTACAATTCATTTACCATTCCAGTATAAAAGGTCAGATTGGTGCCAAGTGTGAGTAATGGATGTACAGAATATCAAATTTCCCAAATGTTCTTTGTATATAAAATAATAAAATTTATTTTAGTTTCTTTCCATTTCCATTTCTGTATCTTGTTGGTCTGTCAGTAACTCCTCATGAAAAGTAGTAAGTAGTTATAAAATAACAACATATGAAAAGTTTAAGGGTTATTAATACTTTTGCAAGAAACATTTCAATAAAATAACTTTCTAAAAGAAAGAAAATATCAGTAATTTTTTTTTAATTTATGGAGCTGAAGAGGTCTACCAGACCTCTAAAAATGTATGGAAGCAGATTTATTATTACATATTTTTGCTTTTTAGATGATAAGTGTTTCAGTGTTTTGTGTAGATGAGAAACTTACAGGGTTGTTTGGATCCGGCATCGTGTAAAAAGGTCTAACAGCCAGTGGGTACTTGTCCAGCACATAAAAGTCAGTATCATACTGTGGGAAAATAAAAATAAAAACAATGGATGTGAACAACAGCTAGTTGCATAAAAGTGAAGCAACTAGCTCACTTTCTGAGCAGTTTTGTTTTTGGATTTAAATACGGCAGTGGCCAGCTGCTCCGGTCCTGCAACTTTTGGATGCCTACCTGCTCCAGCAGGCCAGAATTAAATGCCTTCATTAACTCCTTGGCATGTCAGCAAGTTTAGCAAATGTCTCATCATTAACTGTTCATTCGATTCAGGTGTTGGAGCGAGAATGCACCCATAAAGGTTGCAGGACAACGACCTTCGAGGACTGGATTAAACTATACGGACCTTTTCCTTGACAAGACGACCCAGCAGCTTCTCATTAGGAGTGCTGCAGAATAACAAAAAACATCAATGTTAAACGTTTTATTTGCCATCAGCAAAAACTTTCACACAGCTTTCAAATTCTTTCATTTCCTGCTCAACAAGAAAAAGTTCAGGAGAACTGGTCTTATCACGAGAATTACATAAACATCAAGTTCCTTAAAGCATATCCTGACTTCTGCATTTTCATATTAGACCATATGACAAAACATGGCGTCCCCTGCAGAGGGTGTGTGACGTAACCTGACCTCAGGTCATCTTCGTCTCCCATCTCCACTCCGGCCTGGCGCAGCATGGCCAAGGCCTCCGTGTATTCCAGCCGCAGAGTGGGCTCCAGGAATTTAAATGGCTCGCTGGGGAACTGCTTGTTCACCGTCTGAATCTCAGTCTGGAAGCTGATGCAGGAAAACCAGCAGACATTTTGCATTTCATTATTCACTGATTTTCAACGTTTTAACATGCAATATATAATGCAGGAATAAATTAGGTTGTTTTCATCACATAAAAAAAAAAACATTTTCAGTAGACTATAGTTTTAGCACACTTCATGCTTTTCTTTATTGTCAAATTGAAACACTGCACATCACTCTGAACACACCATCTCCATGGTTTAAAGTGGTATTGGTAGCATCATGCTGTAGGGATGGTCAAATTCAAAATATATTGCAAAGAAGAATTGTTATATCAGTATCGAAATGGGCACATAAAGCTTGGAAAAAATTAAGAGCCCACTTAAAATGATCAGCTTCTCTGATTTTACTCTTTATAGGCGTTTGTTTGAGTAAAATGAACATCGTTCTGTTATCCTATAAACTACTGACAACATGTCTCCAAAAGTCCAAGCAAAAATTTTGTATTTATTGGCAGAAAATGAGAAATGGTCAAAATATTTGAGGTGCTTTCAGACCTCAAATAATGCACAGAAAACAAATTATTGTTCATTTAGCAACAACACTAGTGTTTTAACTCAGAGAGTTCAGAAATCAATATTTGGTGGAATAATCATGAGGTTTTCAATGAGGTTCAGTGCAGTGGACTCTTCATTTTTCCCAGAGCTGTTTGTTAGATTAATAGCCGAAAAGACTTCAGCAATGAGTAGTTCAACATCGTATTGACTCAAAGGAGCTGAATACAAATGAATAAGTATACAACAAAAAGAAAAACATATATTTATTTTCCTTTTATCTCACTTTTATACCCTTCCTTATACTTACACAAAGTTTGTGGTTGTAATGTCACAACATGTGAAAGGCTCTCGAAGTTTTTACAAGGGATTGTAAAGAAATGAAAATCCCTCACTATTTCCATAGAAACAGAAAACATGAATCAGATGCTAACTGTTATATCTTCTAATAAATATTCTTTTTTAAATTATGTCTAAACAGCATGTGATGACCGATGTTTCCAGAAAACAACAGTCATGAGTTACTCTAGAGTCGGAGCGAGCGCTCAAAATAAGCACACACGTGAAAGGAAACAGTCTGGGAAATCATGAGAACAGAAGTAGCAAACTGGACCGAGGAAAGAAAAGAGGAACAACAGTCATAAGGTAAAACAAACCAACAAAGGCAACTTGAACTGCATTAGTCGGTATATAACCCCGATAGAACTATCCCTAGACAGATGCTTTATTGTTTATGGTGTTCTTCTTTTACTGCAACGCACCAACTGACAGAGATGCTGCAGGGCTTTATGTGTATGATATTTACTCTGCCATTTGGCCATCTGCTTCTTGCTGCACTGATTTCCACCACTAGGAGGCAGAAAAGCCACATCATATGGATCAAATTACACTGTGCTTAACATGTTATTTTGGATCCGTTTGTCTTCCAAATCATCTTTTGTTTTAGTTTAACAAATAAAACACAAAAAAATAGAAACAATCATTTGCATACATGAGTGAAAAATTATTAAACTCACTTTGAAAAGAGGCTGAGAGAAACTGGGTTTTATTTATAATTATAATCCAAAGGAACATGAAGTCATGGATTATGAAAAGGTTTTCAAAAATCCGATCAGTCCAATCAAGATCCCAGTAAGAAATTTTACAGGAATGGTCAGGGGTACCAGTACATATAACCCTGGTCATGCTTTTCATTTTGTGAAGTGCACCAGTCCCTCCTGCAGCTAAACCTCCAGACAGCATGATGTTTGTCACTGTCGTACTTCACAGCTGAGAAGATGGTTAAACCAAACCAAAACCTTACAGAATGGTATGATGGCTGGACATTTCCAAGGTGTTTATACTTGGAAATAATTGTTGTAACTAATGACTGTGGCCCCTTCGGGTATCCGGGACAGTTGATTTTAATTTCCCATTAAGTCACAGATGGTCAAATGTTGAATAAATCTGCAGGTGTCTTCATTTAACCCAAATGTGATGAATTATTCAGTTTACAAAGCTGTCTCCTGACCTTTTTTCAAATTGCTTAAAGAGTTCTTAGTGTATATAAACGTTTGAATTTGAACAAAGAAAAAAAAATGTCACTTGTTTTTATGGTATTTAGTAAATAGGAATCATTTTGGTAATCCTCACTGACCTGAAACAAGAAACGTTTAGCCTGATGTAACATATAGAGAGAGATGAAAAATGGTTTTCTATACTTTTATACGTTATATGTGAATGCACATCTGAATGTTTTCTTAATGTGTAAAAAAAATATTTTTCTTAGTTTCTTCTGATTTATAAAGTAAAGATACAAGAGAGTCAATACTCCATTTGTGAAAAAAAGAAAGAAAGAAATATTTAAGCAAACAGTTGTAAAATTTATTAACCCAGTTTTCTGTTGTGTTCAGATTTTTGGGATCCAACTCAGCTTGGGATATTTATGCTCATACAAAAACATTATGAACAAAAAGTAGCATTATGTGTAATCTTTGGAGACAATCTACAGCTTGAATAAACAAAGTTTTCATCACTTCTCAGAACATTTATTACCTTCTAAACCACGTCTAACTGTGACTTGGTATCTATCCTGTCTGGCTTCTTACTTGTCTCTCAGGCCCTTGAATATCTGCACCATGGTGTCAGTGATGGAGTCGATCACTTCGTGGTAGTGGTAGTTGAAGGCCATCTCAATATCCAGACCCACAAACTCAGTCAGGTGACGGTGAGTGTTGGAGTCCTCTGCCCTGAAAACTGAACGTCGGACATTTAGAATCAGGGTCAAAAGAAGTTGAAGAGAAGCAGAAACAGTTTTAAGAAATCTTCTGTTAAAAATGGCAGAACTAACATGCAGCCTGACTGGATCTTAAGGAAGACGAGGGTAAAATAAATGTGGATTAAGAGTTATGTTAACTTTTTCTTTACTTGGGTAGAACTGAAACTAGTGGATAACTACTAAAGGAAACATGTTTTTTTTTTGCAAATATAAATTTTAAAAGTGTGATATGCAGTTCCTGAGTAAATAGTTTATAAAACCATACAGCTGTGAGTTTTGTGCGCCAAGTCTCTACTAGACTTTAGAGACTTAAATTCTTACCAATTGGCTCAAACTAACAAATGAGAAACGGCACCTCTGGAAGGATCCACACAGTACAATGCTGTGGTTTACTATGGTTATGGTGTGTTCATTGTAATCTCCTGTAACAGTTTCCAATCACACAAAGTTTTTAGCATGTAGGCCAAAATGTCCAGCTGTTGTCTCATCTGACCAGAGCATCTTTTTACGTTTGTTGTGTCCCCTGCATGGCTTAAGGAAAATGTTCTGTTTTTTTTTTTTTCCACTCCTCCATGAAGGCCAGAATAGCAAAGTGCTCAGCTAATTGTTACGTTGAGAAATTGTTTTTCAAATCAACTTGAGCTCCTCTGAAGTTCCTCCTTGCTACTTGTCTGATTAATAGTCTGCATAATATTTTGTAAACAGGCCTTTCTTTAACTTTTTTACAACTTGATATCAGTTGTCCTAAGGACCGTGTTCCTTGGTCTTTATGATGCTGTTTGTTCACTAATGTTCCCAAATTAACTTAGAAATGGCATAACTGAAAGTGAAAAAGTTTAAAGGGAATAAAGACTTTTACAAGGTACTGTATCGTGACAGTGGAGATAAATCTTCAACACGCTCATTTCCTCCCCTGAACAAATAACCAGCCACATTCTGGAGTTGGACCTTTTTTCCTCTTGCTTCTTTTCTATAGCCCACCATAGATGTAGGGGCTAAAGCTGAACAAAGCTGAGCTTCTGACCATTTAGATATTTGAGCACATTTGACCTCACTTCTTTATACCGAATCGATCCTGAACCTGCATGTAACTACGGCAACAGCAGCGAGCACAATGATGCCTGAGAAGCAGTAATGATCTCGAGCCCTTTGATTCTTCAGGTGCAGCCACAGACGAACTGGGAAAAACACAGTCCTCCGAGTGGTCTTCTCTTCCTTCAGAAATGCATTTTATCTCTGCTCAGCAACACTAAATACACATCAAAGAAAGTGTTTTAGATCAGAACGTCTTTGTATAAAACCAGCTACACGTTCAACGAAGCGATGAAAGTGTTTGCTCACCTAATCAGATGGTGGCAGTATTTACTCAGCTACAAAGCATGAGGTTCTTCCAAGTCTGTGTAAAAAGTCTTTTACAAGTCCCTTTATGTCACTAACGGACCAACTACAAGCTCTGTCCACAGTTACAGGACCAGTGGGATGTCTGTTAAACTTTAACAATCTTAAACACATTTGGAGCCGTTTTAAACGTGTCATCTCAGTTAATAGGGTCTAACGTTTTCATTACACTCCTGCTGCTCATTTTCCTATTATGCCTGTGAGGACTTTGCCAGCTCATAAGGTGTCAGACGAGAGGCATCCCTTTTACCTGGGCCGACGCAGAAGACCTTGTCAAAGTCAGCACAGATGCACATCTGCTTGTAGAGCTGAGGGGACTGGGCCAGGTAGGCGCTGGATTTGAAGTAAGACACCGTGAAGACGTTCGCTCCACCTTCGCTGGCAGCTGGGAAAGGGCAAAGACAATTTTCAGGAGTGATGGGGGGGATTTTTTTTTCACCTCAACCTGCAAAAAAAGATTACTGTGACCTGCAAAAAGCTGAGAGTGCTTTTCAAAACTTTACCCAATCTTACCTGAGGTATGGCACTCTTCAAAACTCTTGAACGTTTTCTTTATATCTTACCTAAAAGGAGCAAAGAAATGCCCTGCAATGTTTTAAGGCTATCCTTGGAAATTATTTTTCAAGTAGTCTGAAGGCAATTCAAAGTTCCTTGACTTTTTTTATCCTGTCTGACAAATTTCAGACCTTTTTGTGTTTTTCGAGCCCCTTACTCTCACTGAAAAATGAACCAGGCATAAAAAGGTTTATAAACTCAAAGGACGAACTACGTTGGTGCCAAAAAATATCTAAAAAATTCAAATTGAGAGTGACAAATTAGCCCAAAATCAGCCGAGATTCCAGCAGAACCCAAAAGGACGGTGAGCATGGCAATAATTTCTATTTATCTATTTGCTGCTGGAATAATTGCAAGACTTCAATCAAATAAAATTAGGGAGTGATGAGTTCCAACCAGAAAGGTCTCAAAGCAATTAAGTAATACTTTATAATCTGGACTGGAAGATATCTGCTCTTCCAAATAAGAGCTGGAAACGCGATGAATGATGATTGCTTGAAATGTCTCTATAACCAGATCTATAGAGTGTAGAGAACTTTATCTACACATAATGGAAGGGTAGCACCAGTGTGCAGAACACTAATAAAACCTCAAGTTTAATTGTAAAAAAAAAAACATATCAGTTTCATTATATTATGGAATGTATCACCTGTCCAACCTATCAACAACTAATGCCCAAAACACAACAGATCCGTTTTAGCATCCGATCCAAAGGAAGTGCAGCTCTGAACATGTAAACAGCAATTAGAAGATGTTGAAAATCAAAGGAGTCTAGTGATTCCCTGTGAATGTGTGTCCGACTGTCTGAACAAGACAGATTCAGAGGTACGTAGCAATTTGATGGAAATGTGACGAGTGAAACAGGAAGCGAGCCACATTAGCAAAGTAAAGTGCATCCAATTTTTTTGGGGGGGGGGACACAAATTAAAATCTTTTACTTACTCATGGTAGGAATTCAGAAGTACAGAAAAAAAAATTAAACAGCTATTTTGTTTGAGCTGATTTGAGTTTACTATTGGACCCGCTGATGTTTATGCTGGTAGGATTTTCTAAAGAAACAAAATAAAAACAGCAGACATGAAATGTAGGTACTTCAACTACCTGAAGGAGAATAACCTTCATGCAGCTGTCTATCAATGTCTCTCTCTGAACGGTGAGCTCAAGGTTTTCGTGCATAATTTTGATTCTCAATATCAGACTGGGGGAAGGTTTGGAAGAAGAACAATACTTGGATAAACTCCAGGAACCAAACCAGATCGCCTTCAAGCGTCTCCTCCCTTTGGAAATCAAGTTTGGACCTCAGCAGGTCCGTCCTCCGACCTTCCTAAGGCTGTGAGCGGAGGACCACCTCGACACTCAGGTTGGCTTGTGGCCTCTCTCCTGGCTCTGACCTCAGAAAGTCTCAGTGGTTTCCCTCACTTGGAATTCTGATCGAAATGTAAATTCACAATCAAATCTGAAATGTTTTTCGATAAACCAACTTCTGGTCTACAGCAGGTGAATGAAGAGACCTGCAGAAACTTTTAGAGAGTAAGATGGCAAACAAAACCAAAAATGTTAACCACATGGATCAGAATTGAGAAATTCAGCTGGTTCTGACTGCTGTTCCCACATCTCCCATTGTGGTATGAGGAGGTGTGTGTGCGTGCGGGTGCGAGAGCGTGTGTGTGTGTGTGTGTGGATAAAAATAACATAAATTCGTTGAAACCTTGTTTACATTTTAGAGATGGTTTCATATGGTAACACTGAAGGTCTGACACACATTGAACTATATTTAGCAGGTTCAGAAAAGAAGCTTTAAAGTTATTACTGATAATGAATTATTTATGGTTTTAAAGTGGCAAGAAAATAGTTGAAAGATTATTTTATGTGTACTGGGATGCATCTAAAAGCTTAGTCATTTTCTGTCTCAGATTATTTTGTCTGACTGTCATTTTAAAGGTTTTGATATGTCTAAAAAACTGACTTCTGACCCTTTTCAACACTTCAAGCAGCTCTGGAGGAAATGATTCTTAACGGAGTTTGCTTCTGTCCACCACAACGCAGATGTTTGATAAGCAAGAAACCGATCTCAGGAGAAAAATAAAACCCGACTGATTGGGGGTGGGAACAAATGAACAAGATAAAATAAAAACAATCTAAAGTATCGGCCACCTGCTGCTTCAATTTATAAACAACCAATGGGTCATGGAAAATGAGACTTAAAATTTTCATACCACTTTCCTGTTTTTGTTTCTGGAAAAACTGTCACCCTTCTTTTATTTTCAAAATATATTCAAGCAAACACAAAATGACGCTTTTGTAGATCTGCTCATGTCATACCTAATGTTTCACGGAGAGCCATTTTGCCAATTTAAAGTAATTTTCTACGTTTGAGCTGTAACTTAACTTTAAGGACCAATGGTGGGACTGCCTTTAGTTCACCTTAGAATTAACTTTGAATAAGATTTTCTGAAAGTAAAGGATAGATTAAAGATTATTTCTTTAAGCACTTTGATCTTTGCTCAAATAGAAACTAGTATAAGACAAATGAGGGTGGAGTCATTTTTAGCTATGATTTGAAGGTGAACCACAAACCTGTTATGGCGGTTAATTGTGCTCAGACTCAACTGTCCTCTGATTCCAAGATTAAAAACTGTTAAATTGATTTCGTTGATTAGACTTTTAATGACCAATAGACATGCAGCTAATTTTTTACCTCAGAAGTTCATAAAAATCAACAACAGTGTTTGGATTCTGGCTGAAATGGTTTGTTTTCTGGTAGGAATGAAGCCGCTGCTGCCAGTCTTGACCAGGATTTTCTTGCACAAGATATTTTAATCTCAATGGGATTTTCCTAACAACAAAGCCTTATTATAACAATAATAGTATTAAAAAGAAAGTTTGTAATATCCTTTGTATTACACACAGCCTATGTAATATCTGCACTGCCAAATCTAACTGGACAGAAATATTGATCATTTGCTGCTCTTATGTTTAAATATTGGAAAAAAAACCTTACATTTTCCAACAGGGGTTTGGTTGAATTCAGCTAAAACACGTAATATTTCAGCTCAAATAACGGGATTCCCAAAGTCTTGTTAGATGAAGACTTTGTATTTAACAGGCATTACTTTTGGTAAGGCAAAGTTAAAAAAAAGAAAAAAAAAAAAAAAACTCAGCTAAAATAAAGAGCATAACAAAGTCCCCTTCAAGGTCACTTTGCGCAACAGCAAAGTCTCCAAACCTAATATTCAACTACTTTACATAAGTTGTCATAACGCGGTACAAACTTATTTTTAACCTTCACCAAGACTGCAGTGTTTTTATTCAAAAACAACAAGTTTTGAGGATTACATAACAACCAGCCATGCAAAACACTTCTGCAGCTTTCTGTTCGACACAAACGTCATCAAGGAGGACTCTATCTGATGTTCTCGTGCCGTAGTGAAAATATATAATAGGGTGTGGGTAGGGGGGTACTCACACAGCACAAGCTGTACGCTGCGTGTGTGATGGGTGTAGCCAGGCAGGAAGATGCGGTTTTGCAGAAAGCACATCGTGTTGCTTGGCAGGTGCCGCCAAAAAGAAAAAACGCGGCAGTTTTAAAATGAGGCGAAGACGCAACGATTGGCTCCCACGCATTAAAAGAGGAAGTGAGAGCAAAACTGTTAATTTCAAACGTGAGAATCACGTGGGAGTCCAGGGATAGCACAAAGACGCTGCCCTTTTATGCAACATGTTTTGGAGTTTTTTTACGTAACCTGCTTTTGCCGCCTCTTTCTGAGGTTTTAGCAGTTTTAGCGCTAAAACAAGATATTTCTACTGGAATGGAGGAGAAAATCCCAACAGGAGAAGAAACACAATTCAAAGAGCTCAAATATATTTGAACTCTGATATGCAGAGTGAGGAATCTTTATTTTTGTTTGTTTTATATTCTCTCCAGCTGGTAACTTCTTCTTCATCTTAGAGTGTGAAAAAGTATGAAAGTGGAGAGGCGAAGGTTTGATGCTACAAAAACAATCTTCTGAATAGACTTTGACAAGAGCCAGGATTCCCAGTCCTGGTCCTTGAGGCACCCCGCCCTGCATGTGTCAGATGTTTCCCTACTTTAACACATCTGACTACATCTAATTGCAGTTCAATAAAAGTCTGTTAATCGGCCATCAATTGAAATCAGGTATGTGTGAAGCAAGAGAATTATAACTTGGGGAAACATGGGGAAAATGTCATGTTCCAATGGCAGATTAATTTGTTATACTTTTGTACTTTTTCATGAATATTAAGGAATTATTGACTTAAATCAAGTTCCCATATGCTGAAAAGCTACTTGTAAGTTGGTTTTGTTTGATTTCAAGTGTACTAAGATATATGCACAAGAAACTAGACCAAAAATACTAAACTTTTGTATTTCTGCAGTGCAAATGAATAATGTGTTCAACATGTCAAGCATTGGTTGGTTTGGCCTGCAGTTTCTTTTATGCTTTTGGCTTTTTTTTTTTTTTTAAAGTGGCTTAACTCTTGCTACAGTTGAAAGCAAAGCAGGGCAGATCATTGTTAAAAATTAACCCTCAAAACAAAATTATGTAACAGCTGAGTGAAAGAGAACACTGAAACATAAGAGTATACTCTCTGAAGTAAAGGCCCGATTTGTGGAATGAACAAACAGCTTCTTCTCCTCCAGAGTTGCCAGGGGCCACTTTGGCTGCGTATCTAACCACTACTCTTTCCATTTTCAAATGATGGATTGAACAGTGTTCAGTGGATTAAACTTCCTTACAACTTGATCCCTGAACTGTGCTATGTTTTCCTTGGTTTTCACAGTTGTGAGACTTTCTTGCTGCTACAGTTTTAATATGTTTGCTTTAAGCAGTTGAACATTTCTACTATTTTTTAAAGTTTGTTTTTGCTCTCTATGGTAGGAAAAGCTGGTAGGGGGGTAACAATTCAAGGAAAAGCTCAAATTCCTCTGAACTCTGAATCACTGACAGAAGAATTGTGTTTGTTTATTTTTTTTATTATGTTCTGAACCAAAGGTATTAGAGTACTACTACAGTAAAACTTCCCTTCTACAAATATAAATTGGTGTTCAATTAAAATAAAGCAGAGAGGCTAATGTCTTAAGTTTAAGATCCTGAGTGGCCTAAAATTCTTTAACATTCCAAACAGTTTCATGTTTGCATGACTGTTTTGGTTTTATGACTAAAGCTGGGAGATCCAGCTGAACTTAATGTTTGGTTTATGATTTTAAAATGCATACTAGTAGAGGAAGTGTGATTTACAACTGTCACTTCATGACTCACAGGGCACCTGCGGGCGGTGGGATGGAAACAAGGGTGCCTCCACTGAGATAGCTTAAAAAAAAAAAAAATCAGTTTCCCCAACTGGGGGAAGATAAGAAAACAGTTTTACCAGATATTATTTTGGGGGTTTGGATCTCCACAAAGCCCTTTTTGGTGAGGGTGTCTCTGAAGAGCTGGCAGACTCCTGACTGCAGGCGGAAGATGGCCTGGCTGGTGGTCGTCTTTGGGAGGAAACACACACACACACACACGCATAAAACATTGAACCACAAGCAGAGCAGCGTTACCACACACAGAGTGATTCATTGGACTCATTACCCAATCGTAACAGATGTGCAAAAACAAGATTGCCAGTTTTTTTTTTTTTTTTTTTATCTTGCACCTCCCGTGTGCATGTAGGTTGAAACATTTATTTGCTGGCAAGGGCGAGACCTGCATCAGAGCCCGGCGGGAGCTCGGGGAATGCAAAACCTATCATTATCAACGTAAACGCTGACAGCGAGGTAGGGAAGATTACTGTTAAAAATTAACCCCCAAAACCAAAATGTGTAACAGTTGAGTAAAATAAGCAGACAGAAACGTAAAAGTACACTCCCTAAAATCCTTTGACTCATCTCAGATTACCACAAACCTCTGCAGTTTACTGGCATACGACTATAGTTATTACATATCAAAAGGAGAGAAACTGTTGCTACCAAGTCTCATCTGTACTGACGGCCTAAATTTGAATAGACATCATGACTACTTTTTGACAAAAAAGGGAAAAGTGATAGCGTGTGAGTACCGGCCAACTTGTAACTCTGCAGACGACGCTTTAGGGACGTCTGACTGAAATCTGAAGCATCAGCGAGAACAATTGGTAAAAAGAAGAAGTGAAAGAGATATAAAACTTTCCTGAAAATTTTTATCAACACCTTTGCAAAGCTGTGGAGCAGAATGCCTCTGACTCATTTCTGCTGTGCGTCATACGTTTGGGCCGAACCTTTTTTTTTAATCTGGGAAAAAAAAAATCAGCGAAAAGCCAGTCTGAGTGAGGCCATGCTTAAACCTTCGAAAGTGCTTCCTGTTTACAGCAAGTCTGCAGAGAGAAGGTGCGTTGGGGGATATATAGGTAGCAGTCGGTCTCCTAAACCGGCAGCTCTTCTGATGCTGCGGTTACTTATAAGAAGCACCTGAATATCACTTACAACTCAGAGGCAAACTCTACGGTTTAAAAACCCAGCTGTGGTGAAGAGATACCACAGATGGGTTTCAAGGTCCAAAATTTAAATTTTTGGTTAAGTGCAGTTTCAGTCCCATATTGCAAGACAAGAATAGAATTCATCTTCTGGGAATTTTTTTGCCCTTGCTATAGTAAACAATGACAAACAGACTCCAAAATGGTTAAAGTACTGTTAATACTGAAATTTGATAGTAATAAAAATGTCTGACATCAATCCAACAACTTAGTTATGCTTTTAAAGTCTTTGGCAAATGTGAAATACCTTAGAGAAATTAAAAAACCAGCTCCAGAGATCTGCATAACGCCTAACTGTGCAATGATGCGCACTGCGTAGTTAAACTTCTGCATTTTATATTGTGACATATTAACAGATAAAAAGTAGTGATGCAAAATAAATAGGAAGTTTACTTTCTTTGGATAAAATATCAATATCATAAAGAAATGCAAGGTTATTAGTGAATTATACAACTATCACACACTCATCCTCACTTTGCCAGGGATGCATTTGGTGACGCTTGTTGTTTAAAACAGCAGAAAAAATGCTGAGATGTTTCAACTTGTCAGTTAAGTCATGCATTTGGGGGAAAAACTACATATTTATTATTATTTATATTTTCTATAATTCTGGGTAGATTGCATATATATAGAGTAAATTTTTGCAATGTACCATTAACACATTCACCAGTGTCATCGCAAATTGTATGCTTTTTTTGAAGACTGTTGCTGAAAGTAACCATGTCCTTGCAACCAGTATATTTAAGCAGAAATTTACCATTTTAGTTTATTTTCAAAACTGGCATGTTGTGATGAGGAGAGAGACAGTTTTGCTCTGAAATGTTCATAAGTATAACTACAAAAAAAAAAAATCTTTTTGTCCATTATCTGATCAACTCAGTTTCATTTACAGAATCACTTTGGAACTTTAAACTGCTTATATTTTCTTCAGTTTTCTTCACACTTCTCTTTCAACAGAGTTCCTGCATGCGAAGCTGTGCATGAATCTGTTTAAATGATCTCCATCCGTTGCGGTTAAAGCATAAAATCAAATTAATTCAACCAACTTGTTATCCGTCACCCAATAGAGGGACCAGAAGCAAAAATATACTTTAAAAATCTTAAACCTGTTTAAAATTAACGATGGCACATCTAAAAAATGATGATGCAACACTCATCAGCGTAAATATATTACTCAACAGCTGAAAGAGCGATGCATGAACACGTCGATAACGCCTGCATTGATAAATGTCTAAACATTTGCTTTTAATTTACGCATCAACCAGAGATTACATCATAACCCTAAGCAGCCCAGTTTGCAACAAACTGATGCTGTGTGTATTCTGACACCAACCTCTGCAGCAATCTGTTAGATTATCCCCTTACATGCGTCAAAGAGCCTTCAACACACCAGTAAGATTGCTTTTTTATACGGTTTTGAAGATACTCTGACCCAGTCGGCTAATCATTATTTTTTTTTAATTAAACATCTTTATAATTGCTCATTTTCTTGATTCTATCATTAACTTTAAGGAAAATGTTGACTTTTCCACCGTTTTCCACTAAAGGATGTCAATATCTTTTACCTGACAGACTTAAAAACATCCAAGACGTAAGACTTAGCAGATTATATTTTAAAGTAAGGTAGATTAAATTGTGTTTACTACTATCAAACATCAGCTATATCAGTTAAAAAAAGACTAGATTTTGTTTCAGAAATGTTAACAGATTCTGCTGCTTCCTTAAAAGGCAATGCAGATTTGTTGACACCACAGAAAGTAACATACGTTTCAACTCTAATGTGTGCTATTTTGCTGTTTTTTGTAGTTTGGTTAATAAAAGGTTTTGTTTCCATTACACTATCTTGAAAATTTGCTTTTCCAGTTGTTTGTTGTGTGCACTTTGCTGTTCAGGAATATTTGCTGACTCAGAATTGTATTCCTAAAATGAATGCAGATGACAAAAAAAAAGGTCAAAGTTGTCAGTAGTAAACTATAATTAACAATTGTTTATCTTCATCTTAGGAACCCTGGCAGACCCTAGTTTAAACCGCTTAGCATCTTCCACTGTAAATCTCCGCCCTGAACATTCATGGAAATATTGAAAGTTGTACCTTCCTACTCGGGGTCTTGTTCTGAGTTTAATTTCTATCCCAGTGATCAGTTTTCACACTGGTGCAGTGAAAACATAAGTGGGTGAAAAAGCCTGAGAAATGAACTCTGGTTCCTCGAGAAAATTTCTATAAAGGAAATGAACCTAAATTAAACTTTGAACTGCACTGTTTCAGTCAAAAAATATACATATTTCTGTAGCTATTTGACTCCAAATAACTCCAAGCTTTATTGCACAAACTAAATTAACACAACTGAACTTCCTCTGCTTTTTATTGTACAAAGCACCTGATGTTAAAGTATCACATGAGAGAAGTTTCATAGAAACTCAACTATTCTTAGAGGAGCTTTATTGGTCCCACATCGAGTGTTTGTCTAGCAGAGTGGGAACCGCTTTATAGCTTCACCAGGCCCTTAAGCGTACAAGTGGTGACAGACCCTCGTCTGTGAGCTTCAAGTGTTACAGAAACAGGTGTTGTTGTGTTGTTGTGAGCCTTTAGAGCGCCGTGTCTCTGTGCTGTGGTGTTGCTGCCTTCCTGCCAGCCGTATCATCCATACATATCAAAACAATGCGAGACTCCGCGGCTGTGTGCCTTCTGCTGCTCATATAGATTTAGCACATCTCCCACACAACGCGGCAGCATGCTAAATCACAGATGAACGTTTTCTCTTCATCTTTTTTAAGGTGCAGCGGTTTGCTCAGTCGTTTTGAATTTATTAGGTAGTTTGCTCTCTGTTTGATCTAAAGTACCGCGCTTCGACGCTATGGCAGTTTTAGCTTAACCTGTAAAGTCTGAATGAATAGGTTTCTAAATTTAGACGACGGAATGTAAAAGATAAGTTTTGAACGGTGTTGCCTGAATTTTGTACTGAAAAAGACACGGCATCCCGCATGCATGTAGGAATGTAAACTGAGATTTTCTTTTCCTTCACCGAGAGTCACTTTTAGGATAAGATCCACCAACTGACAGTTTTGACACATTTCTGTTGTCTCTTACCCTGAGATCAATCACTCTGTTGTCCAGTCTGGTATCCTGGTTAACAGTGGCTCTTCCTTCCTGAGGGGAAAAACATTGTAACATCACAACCAAACATCCGACTTATGAAATATTCAACAGAGCTGATCTGTTCTGCTCCTGTTCTTTACAAAGGGGTGTTTGTATTCAGTGATGTGTAAATATTTTACAGGCTTTTTAAAGCTCACAAGGGATGAAACATAAGGAATGTTGCATATCTGGATATGTTAGGATGTAAAAACATATCAGGGTTTTCTCAGCAAATTGGAAAAGTTACTTCATTCCACTAATTCAGTTAAACTCAAACATTAATCATACAGAGCATGATGTGTTTCAAATGTTCATCTGTGTTAATTTTGATGATTAAGGCTTAGTTGACAAAGCTCAAAATTTACTTTTTCTCTGAAAACATAAACATTACACATTATGCAATAAAAGTAAAACAGAAAATGGAAAACATGCTAACTTGAAAGTTATCGAGTAAGACAGCCATATCATCCTCCACAAGGAGGATACGGTGCCAGAAGTGTTTGCTAAGAAGCTTGCTGGTCCCTAGCTTATCAAAAGAATGTTTAGTGGAAGAAAAAAGTGTGATAGGAAAAAAAATTTAAGCAGGTTTTCATGAGCTTTATGCCATTAGCATCCAAATAAGAAGAATTATTTAATTTTGATGATTTCTAATTTGTCGAGAAACATAAATTAGCAACTGCAACAACATAGATGTGCTAAGTAGTTTCTACTAATACATTCGAGTGAAAAAAGTAAATGAAAATCTGTTTAATTTTGTTTATATATTTGCATGCATATATATAATATCCATTTCAACGCTACTAAAAATGTCAAATAACCCATTAAAAGAAAATACCTCTTGTAATTTTCTCTAAAAATTAAATAAAGGAAATTGAAAATCAAGTGAGAAATAAATTAGGGCAATCCAAAAATGTATTCCTGTATAAAACAGAATAGAAATATTCCTTTATTGTCCCTGTGTGTAATTTTGGCTATTTATTTCACACTAAGGTGACAACTCGGTATGCTGAAGATGATTTCCGTCGTTTAAGCGTAAACTGAGAGCTGTCAGAGAACTTAAAAAAATAAGATTGCAGCAGCTAATAAGGGCTCATGAGGATTTAATAAGGCCTAAAAAAATGAAAGCATACTTTGCATAGTACAAAAACCATGAAAAAGATGTGAATATGAAGTAAGGATTGCAGCAAATTTCTCACTTACGTTATTTTGGCTAAAGGAGCTAACACTAGCTATTAGGTGATAGGGTGACCAACATTTTTCCCTTAGACAGAAAACAGATTTTTGTTAATATCTTCTGTTTAAATAGGAAAACACTAATGAATTATTTTCCCCGAGATAAATAAAACGTGACATCAATATACAAACAACTCTGAATAAACTGAGCATTGACATGTCCTAATATTTTCACATGACTGTGAGGATGTACGCACCAAGCACTAAATGGGAAACAAGGTCAGATGCAGATTCAACAACGAAAACGGTCAGCTGCAACAAAACATCTGCTGTTCAAGACAATAGGGAACCAATTCAGAAAAGGGAGAAATATAAAGAAAAACAAATGAAAAAGTAAATGTTTCATCACTGGAGGAACTAATGCTTCCAGGGTCAGGTCGTGCTTCCTCAGAATGTCCTCTGGGCCATGAGTTAACAGCCCATGTTGCTACATCCTGCCCCAGACAGCCTCATACAGTGGGGAAAAAGCGTTAGCGAGGCAGACAGTCAGAGCCGATCTGGTCTCCGTCTCTGGGGACGACAGGTGCTGCTACAAGTGTGTGACTGACATGTTGAATCCCAACAGAAAACACCTGAGATCCTGCTGCAGATGTGAAATGTAGCTGGCGGATACAAACAGGTGTGTTCACTACAACAAGGCACGACCCGTGTACATACAAGGACATATTTGTTGACACCCTTGTTTGAAATGTGCTAAAAAGTCTTTAAAAATTTCACCCTTCACTCCAGCTTCATGCAGCGAAATACTGTAATCGGTTTCACCAAAGACATAAAAAATGCCATTTATGATACGGCAACCATCCCTTCGCAATAACCCTTGTTTCTCATTTTATTTTTATTTTTTAAGTTGACCAGAGTTTAAAAACGAGAAACTTCTAATTATGAGGTGATGTTTTTCCAGTTACCCTCGTGTAGAAATATGCTGTGACAGATGCCCGTTTCTCTTTAAAATGTCATACAACTTCCTCTGATATGTGCTGGTCTAAATAAGTCTAGAAACAACTACAAGAAAACAGCTGCTTTTCTGGTCATCAAAACAGAGCTACAGTCAGGGAAACAAACTTCAAAACAACTACAACAGGGACCAAAAGCTTCTACGACAATCAGATGCTTTCTCTCCGCCATCTGTCCTAAAATAATAAATACTAACTGGAGTTTCTTAAACTTCAGTTAGTCTACTTTAAGTAGAGTTTAAGTAAAATGTAGTGTTCTTGTTGGATAAAAATTAAATGAGCTTGTAGCTCATTTAATTCTCCATCAGCAGAATTAAATCCTGTGGAAAACTTGTGGGATGGGCTGAAAACAGAGATCATAAGAGACATACTATGCTTGTATGCTTTAATAACCATGTGAAAAATAAGGTGCAGCCTTTTATAAATCATGTCATATTGAACCAAAAGTTAAATTGGTGCTTTAGTTCTGCACAACAGCAATATTTAACTAACTTTCTAACACAACTTGAATTTTTTTTCCCCCACATTTGTCACAATGGAATGACATCACGCCTCAAAGTTTTCTCAAATAAAAATCTGAAAAGTTTGTATTCCAACCCCTCCTATATAAAACCACTTTTTGAAACAATTGCAGTTCTTTTGACATATACCTTTGCCAGCTTTGAGTCTAAGGTTATAGATTTTTTTGTTCATTTTTGTTTAAGAAACAGCTCAAGTCACCTCACCTCCTCCCCATCCCCATCCGGCCGGACTGCGTCCTCCAGCTGCAGGGGGAGACGAGGCTCTGCTTGGCTGATGACAAAAATCTGAGAGAAAAAAAAAAAAACAAGCAAAAGAAAACAAAGCTTAGCACAATAAAATGTCTAAAACAAAGCTGCAATGTTTACATAAGGGCTCAAGAAAATGGAAAGTACCTGACTTCCAGACTTCTACGTCAAAGTGAAAGCGGATAAGAAGTGACACCCCCCTCTGTTTATGTGAAAAGCTGACTCCAGCTGACAAACGTGCGTGTTGATTGTGATCGGTTTGGTTGTTATTTCAAGTGTAGGGCCTGAACACCTTGTCTCGTAGCTTTGAAATTTTATTTCTCCACATCTGCTAGCACGAGGGTTACCTGGTCAATGATCCCAACCTGCCTGAACAATGAGTTTTAACAAAGACGTAAACATTAGGTGCACTGTTTTGCCTACTCTAAGAGCAGCTGTGCACTTCCTCTGAGGGGAGCTGTGTACCTGCCTGAACAAAGTGAACTATGAAGGCCTAAAAGTCTGGATGCTTTTATGCTGCCAGGCAGGAAAGAAATACAACTTTGTGTGTTTATTTGGATGTGAAAGGGAACAAAGGTGCATGAGAAGGCCTTGCAGGTGAGCTAACCCTCTCGATGTGGAGCTCCACGTCCTGCTGTGAACAGCTCTCGATCTTCTGCTCCACTTTCCTCACCATAGCCTCCACATCCACGATGCTCTCCTTTGTGATGCTGCAGAGTGAAAGCAACAAACTGCACTTAGAAAACAAACTTCTACGCCTGCATCGAAGCCACATTTCTGTAAAACTCTGACCTCAGCCTGAAGACATGAAGGAAGGCAAGCGTGTAGGACATGGGTGAGTGATTTCTGACTTGATTGTGCCATTTTTCCTTCTTTCTTTTTCAATCATGCTGGAAATACAACTGCTGAAGTGACATTTCCGAAAAAGTGAAGCGGTATTTCAGATGCCACGCGCACTTGTGGCTTTCATATCAAAACCAACTTCCCCTATTTCTCCCGCTGCTTTAATCAGCAGGCTGCAACAACATGTACAATTTCCCTACAAGCTCATTTAGAACAAAATACAGATGGCTCAGGTAGTTTGAGGGAAAATATTTGATCAAATTGAGACAATTTGTAATGATTCACAATAAATTAAAACATTTTTTTAAAAATAAATTTTGGGTCATTTCTGTTAATTTCAGGGGTCGCGTTAACAGAATATTTTCTGTATTTGAACAGAAAATTACAGAAAAATCTGAAGGTCTGTAGCAGAGAAAGATACACAAACAACAGGGATAACTGCAGCCTTGACATTATTGTAAACCAAAGTCCATTTGATAGATTTACAAGGTGTGGACTGCAGCAGTCAACTTGCAGACACAATTGTGTTAAGTCAATCCTGAATTAGTGACATCTGATCTAAGCATCTTACCTGGGCTAGGGAGTGAAAGGAACGGATTATGGCTGAAATTTTGTGCTGCATTTGAAAATCAAGATCCCAAACTCTAAAAGTAGAGAGGATGGGCAAGGATTTTTAGCTGCTTAAGATCCGGTGTGATGTTTCTACAGACAGAGAAGATTTGGGGAGCCTTGAAATCAGCCGGTCTTGGTCCACTTAGACTTTAGTTACATAGAGATGCCATTAAACTAGTCTGACCTAAACTTCACAGGGTTTCTGTCAGGAAGGTGAGAGAAAGTTGAACCAAAAATTCAGACAAGCTTAAAGCAACTTGGGCTTTCCGTTTTGCCGTACTTTTACGGCATTCAATACAAAAGGAGTCCTAAGAAATATTCAGTGCATCTACTGTACAGTACATGGACATGCTGATAAGTAAGGGTATATTTCTGGCTTATAATCCTGTCTAATTGGTATTGAGTACTATAATTTTATGAGAAATAAATTTGGTATTTTGTTTATCTGAGAAAAATGAGCAAAACTAAACATTTGAAATATCTGTTATCAGTGATTCATCTGTGTAATGAACATATAATACAATAAGCTATCTTTCCAGATAGAATCATGGAAATACATTAACCTTATGATGACATTCTGATTTATTGACAAGCACCTCTATCTACTCAATACTGATTAACTCCAAATAACAACTCTACCCTATGCAAGATTAGCAGCACAGATTATGCAAACAACCATAACAGATTTAAAAAGCAAAAGTAGAATGCAAACAAAAGGTATGGAGAATTTGTCAAATTCTCAGAAGCTGAAAGGAAGAGACTGTCACTCAATTGTAACGCCCAATGTAAGGAAGAGGATGTTTTCAGTCTTCAGAATCATGCAGAAGTTATCTAACTTCCTGCTCCAACAACCACCTGAGAAAGAACTGAACTTCACTGATAAGATTATATGTTGTTTTTATTAATCTAATTCATCTTTAACCTTCTGATAATCAAATAATTTTGTACTTAAACCTTTGAATTGTTTAAAAATTCAAAGTTTTAATTTTCAAATGAAAAAAACTCGAGGTTTCATAGTTTTAAATGTGCATAAAATAAAACAAAATCCTCAGGGTGAGGTACTGCATCATATTTCAGGATGTAGGAAGTACACAGTTACGCAACAAAATCATATGGGTTTTGTTCCCGTTGTGATCATTTTCCTGTCCTACATTAAAATGAACGTAAATATGCAGGAGGGCCATCTTTTATTTTTACTTGATCTTTGTTGGTTTCAAAACCAACCCCCAGCCCCTAAATTCAAGCTGGTGGAAACTCAGTGTACCGTGTTAGAAAAGCGAAACACCCTCCTGCTTGCCAAACAGCACCAGGCCAGATGGGAGACCTGCTGTAATCCGTCACTCCTCCTCATTAAAAAGCAGTAATGAGGGCCTGAACGCTGGGGCACTGCTGTCCCTTCAGCCCCGCGACAGCTGCCGCCATAGTCCTTCCCATCCAGGAGGAGATCAGTAAAATAAATAAATCCCCTACATTAATGACCGTCTAAGCTCGCCCCCAAAGACTCTGAGGATACACGACACGTAATTGACATCACCGCATGGAAATGAGACAGAAGAGAAGGGAGATGGACTTGAGTAAATGACCCAAGGAAAAGCAAGATGGTCCGACTCTTCAACCTGACGAAAACTGACCACGACATGGGTTAAGTACTTGTGGGTTGTCTCTAGTCACTTTTAGAATTCTGAGGAAAATACATTTGACTCGACTAATCCAAAGTGGTCTGCTCCATACACAAAGGTCACGCTCCGGCCCCGACTACAGATCAATTATCTTGGGGTCTTGTTCTGATTAACTGGACCTTGTCCGTAGAAATGTGAGCGCTGATCTGTTATATTATGGTTTTAAAAAAAAGATTAAAAGTGAAGCTCGTGATTACCCGCTCTGCTGGCTTCACAAGCCCTTTACATGTGATCATGCGATACTGAGTGCTGCTATAATAACCACATAACTTATACAAGCAGTTCAAATGTGATCCATCTGTACGGAGGCTGGGCTCACCCTAAGAGCTGAGGTGTTTCCGCAACAGATAGTCTGGTACACTGTGTTTGATTGAGGACTAATACTGTCACATTTGCTATATTTTGGGCTGGTGTGGTTCGTTTTCACGCTGTACTGTATCCAACACACCAAACCCTTCGAAAAATCTGTTTCACTCCCCTCACCTTTGGTGGCGCTGCACCAAGAATCACTGAAGAAAACAACATGAAAACCTCTGAAGAAGACATGAACGCAACTTCTTTCTTCACAAAATGTAAACAAAAATGGACTGGCGGTTGTAGGACTTCTATTTTGTCCTTGGTTAAAGACCATGGCCCATTTCCCTTGCTAGCCTTAGAGTCTTGTTACTGTTTTGGTTGCATTTACCCTAAATGCCTCCCTCTATAGTCTACTTTCTGCTTTTGGAAAGGTCTCTAGCGTTGAACGCATTAGCAATCTCCGAGCAGACCAGAGTTCACTTCAACCAATCATACTTAGGTTTTCAGGCAGAGCAGTTTGCTTTTTGGGACCACATCAGAGTTCAATTGCCATTCACACCTCCCCAAACCATCCAGGCCTTCTATGCAAAAAGACTACTAATATACCTCGGTAAAAAACATTTGTTAGAAATCAAAGGTGCCAATAAAAGCGACATATCAGTGGAGTAATTTGTAGAGGACTCCTGCTTCCACTATCTAATAAAGAATTAGGAGGTTTATTCTATAGAAAGAAAGCTGAAATGAGTTGAAATGGGGACTTCACATTCAGCTCCGCTTCGCTGGCATAGAGTAAAGGTTGCAGAGCTTCTGGAGCTCTTAATTAAACTGTTTGTGAGAAGAGGATGTCCTGGACATGGGATAAATGAAAGGCGACTTCCCACTATGATGCCACCTTTGGCCTCGGTATGATTATGAGAGGATTTCCTTTTGATCTGGGTTCCCACTCGGCTTGTCAATCATCAAACCACAGCATGTGAAACTAGATGAGGAGGGTAGAAACCAGCCAGTTGTGTTCTAAGAAGTGGTAAAGTTTACTAAAAACATGTTGCTTTGACAACCGTGTCGTCACTTTCACTTGATCCGTTGCTAGGAGCCAAGTTTTGCAAACGAACAAACTGTCATACCACAAACATTGCAGAACTAGATTGAGGAACCATGATACGCAAGAGTTGCAGATACATTGACATCTAAATAAATGCTTAAGGGAATACAGCACAATAAGCTTTGATAATAAGAGTAACGTTTTAACTTTATACTACTCTGTAGGATAAAGCAGATTTAACTTATCTTGGATATCTTTTGGTTATCTAGCTTAACCAACCTTTACTATCAAGATCTTTCTGAACAGTCATATGTTGTTTGCTATCTACTTTATCTTTTCTCCCACATAATGTGTTTTTTTTCCAGTAAAAAATGAACAGAAGGCCAAACGTTAGGGAAGGTTTTTAAGCCCAAGATCTTTTTCCCATGAAGATCATTTTATGATTGAAGATGAAATGCTTTTACAGACAGAAAACAGACAATTATTCAGGTCTCTGAAGACATTTTGTTTTCTCTCTAGTGTTTTCAGAGATGGGTTTCTGTGATTTAACACGACGACGAAGAGCAAACTAAGTTCATGGCCGTGAGAACAATCAGTTATTTTGCAGAGTCACTAATCCCACATCATGGTAAAATGCAGCCCAAAGGTCATCAAAAGAGGAACTGCAACAAACATCAGGAGTTTGAGCCATATGCTCAAGCTGACGTCAGCAGGTTCACCACCATAATTACAGTGCGAGTCTCTAAATAGCAGAGCAAACTGTAGAGGATCCATATAAAACATGGATGTGGTAAGCATATCTCGGATGTAAAGTATGTGTAGAAGGACTGCTAACTTTAAAAACAAAATCAAGTAAATTGTCATTTAACTAAAAATGCTGAATTACATGTCATCTTCTTATTTCCTTTTGAGTTCCTGCCTAACAACAAATTTCTGTCAAATACTGGTTTTGTTTTGCATATAATCCATAAATCTGGACCACTAAATTTAAAGGAACACAATATTCAGTTGTGTCATGTAGATTTTTTCTTTTTTTTTAATGGACGACATGTCTTGTTAAAGGAGATAAAAATAAAGGCTATTCAAGGAACAGTTTAGATCCTAAACATAAAATTGGATGTCTGCTGGAAGACTTATGTGTTAGCATCACAGTGAGTCCAGGCATACATGTAAACTAATAAAAAAAAATGTAAAAGAAAATTTTATTTTGGCATCATCAAACTTATGCTAACAGAAAACAAAATGTTGGATGGCAAGATGTTCATTCTTTGAAGCTCTACAACAAAACAGTGGGGCTTGCCAGAAATTCAACTCAAAAAACAAAAATTTAATTTCCAAAGGGAAATTAAATGTTGATGCAGCTCATAATTTTCCCCAGAGTTGTTGTAGATGCTGAAGGCCGTGTGCAGGAAGAATCTGCTATAGAGGTCTGCATTACAACGGGGTCTAAAGAGGCTTCTGATTGAAGCCAGTTGGCCGTTGCATAACAGTCTCAAGAGGAGAATGCTCAGAATAAATTATTTCATTTAACACTAAATAATTCTATGAATCTAATTGTGCGCTTTAGCACACAGGTTAGCCTGTGCATACTTATGCAGTCAGGTGTTTGCGCTTTTTAATGTTTTATTTTCATCGCACTAATTGTCAGAATAATTGATTACTAAAATAATTGGTAGTTGAACTGAAGTTATAACTCTTGCTAATTTTCTCTACCGTTAAGCAAAGCCTTTATTTCCTTTTGGTAAAATGTACAGAGCAATAGTCTGGTAATATCACTCCGTACATTGAGCAAATGGTGAATATTAATGGAAGTGATCATAATGCAGGGAATGCATCCAAAACTCTACAGAAATTTTACTTGATTTTAAGAAAGGCCCCTTAAACAGAAGTTTAAAGTTTCTTTGAAATGTTTGGTATTTATTCATCTTTCATTGCTTATTTAAAAAATAACCAGTGAGAGAAAAGGAGGCCGGGAAGGCCAGCTCAGATCACAGTGAAGATGTCAGAACCTGCAGAGCCTATGAGGCAACTGTCTGAAACAGTTACAAAGCTCAACATGTTCTGTAAGCAGGCCTGACTCTGCTCCTTCTGAACCGTCTGCCTCTACTTAGAGTATTTACTTTCTACCTGTTGAATGGCTTCCTGCAAGAATGGCACAGCATACAAACCTAGGGAGGTGCTTTTGAACTGAGCTATGGTCACATCTTAAACGGTGTTTGTTACTTCAATACCTGGATTGCCAAAGCTGAGCATCAACTGCCTTTTTCATGTGGTCGATTACAGCCGTGGGTGTAACCTTTGGACTAATTTGGCAACATCCAAGAAAAGCCATTGCATATAATAATTAAGGTCTCACACGCAAAATTCACTAAGCACAGGGCATAAAAAATGCTTGTTTTGAAATCAATGTGTTGCATATTTCAGCACATGTGCATGATTTTCATCATGCAGCACTTTTCTATCTAATTCAAGCTCCCATTAAGAGTTATTCTATAATCAAGCTCTTGAGTGAACGTCTAATGTGAGCCTCAGTCAGAGCTATTGTGTCCCTTCCTCTGTCCTCTGAAAATTGCTTTCATTCATAGACTAGCAGTAATGGGCTACAATTTAGCTGTTAAAATGACTAATGATGTTTTGCACTTAAGTGTGGCTTCCACACCGCTGTATCTGCCATCTTAACAGGAAGTGCTCCATTAAAAACTGTGTCGTATTCCACCCTGGTAAAAGCCAGCTCCAGCTGTCATGTGAAAAATGATTGATTGCCACCCCCCTCCTCCTCTCATAGTTTAGAATGTGTGAAAATGGACCAGTGGATGATTAGAGCCCAGGATTTTCCCACCATTGTCTGCACCGACTGACAGGAAAAACAGTCTCGGTACTCACTTTGCGGCAAACTTGACCATCTGCTTGCTGGCACGATCTCCCACTGCGACCAGCGCCTGCACGTTGAACTGCTGCTGACGCAGGACCAAGAAGCACTGCTTCCCTGCAAAAGCAAAGCAACAACAATAGGTGGTGCAGGCTTAACAGACTTATCACAAAAAAAAAGAAGAAAAAAAACTTAGTTGGAAGCAGGGTTGGTTTGCTGAGTGAAATAAAAAGGAAGACTGGATTCTGCAGCTGCAACAGGTCAAACATTTGCAAACAAAGCCTTATGTTTGAACAGCACTTTGTGGAGAAAGTGTGATAGCTACCTTAAAGTCAAACACACACCTTGGAAGAATGTAAACAAACGAGCTCACAAAAACTTAGGTCTGCACATAGAAGGACCACCCAGACACTTTGATGTTTGCTGGGTGAGAGAAAGAGGGGAGTGGTGGGGATAGCACCGATGCCAAAGTCCCACCAAAAACCAAACCTCATCCCACACCGAATCAGGATGTTGTTCTGCTCACACGGACATCCCACAGCGAGCTCGGAGAATTAAAACACAAGTGGATAGGAAGCAACTCTTGACCCTGGAAGTTATCTTGAAAGGAAATAGTCAAAAAATACAATCATAGGTTTGTTTATGATGTCAATAGGTTTGTTTGTGATGGCAGGTTTAGCCGAGCAGAAGAAAGGTGGGGTGTTTAATGCAGAGGAGTAACAAAGCAGGCAAAGCTCAGGCAATTCATTGTATTCAAACTCAAAAGCTCCAAGGCTGTCAGTTGCTGGAACTGAGTTATCTGATCTTCCCGTTGGCAGTGATAAGCTAGTCTGAGAATGATATTAGAAAACACCCTCAGCCTGTCAAACTTCTTGACAAGGAGAGGGTGGGGAAAGTGAAACATGGTAGGAAAATAATGGGACAAGTCCAATTCAACATAAATTCTGTTTGGTTTGAGATCTTAGATTTTTGCTTGTTTTTAACGGTTTCTTTTAAAAAGTATTCATATCCCTTCAATCTTTACATATTTTAATATTAATCCACAAATAGTTAAGTTTAATAATGCATAATTTTCAAAAGTTAGGTGTGCTTCTGTATTAAGACTCTTCACTCTGATACCTGTAAATATAATCAAGCACAATGAATTGCCTTCAGAAGTAACCTTATTAGCAAACAGTCCATCTTTCTGTAATTTAATTATCCTAAAATGGAAAGGGCAAGGCAAAGCTGAAAACCTACTTGGCTGTCCACCTAAACAAGTTTAGGGAAGGAAAGCATTCATCACAGAAGCAGCCAAAAGGTTCATGTCAACTCTATAGAGAAGCTGCAGAGATCCAGAGACCAGGTGAGAAAAATCAGTCAACTATTGTTCTTGAACTGCATCTTAACTTGACCTTTACGGAAAAATGCCCAGACAAAAGTCATTGTTGAGGGAATACAGGGTTTCCCCCAGTGTATCATAAGCCTGGCGGCCCGCCATGTTTTACGCTGGTTTTATATTATATAATTTTCTTAAAATTATTTTTCCGGTTACACGATGCATCAAACCATATCTAATGCTTTGTCCACTTAGTCTGCCAGAGTCAATGCGCATGGCCGCGCGGAGATCAGAGAAACTCGTCCCATAAACTTGAGCAACCAAAACAGTTTCTGCGACGCTTATTAAAAACTCAACCGACACGAAATGGAAGAGCTACTAAAGCCCCACTGGCAGAATTTAATTAAATCTCATGTTTGTTGCACATCTCTGCGCGCTGATTTAACTCATCATGCAGGTTTGGTCCAAGACTGTATGAGGCCTTGAGCGGAATTTGACTTAGGATCACCTTTTGATGCTAAAAACAGCTTCTGTGTTAGATTTAGTGAAGCCTGGGAGAGGGGGAGTAGTTTAACTGGCCATCCCAAAAAGCAATAAGCTATAACTGCAGTTTACCAATTTGTATTTGTGAACAAATAGAGCTCAAAATCAAAGATTAAACTCATAGCATCAGATTGTTGCTATGGTAACAAAACAATCTAACTATAAGTATTGTTCTTTGAACTTTTACAACGTAAACTTGCCAGCTCCTTAAAATCTTAAGCAATTTAAAATCTTTTAATTTACGTATGTTGAAACCATTAAAACAAATTTAGCAACATTGTTAATCTCAAACAAATGTTACATTCATGTATCTGTGCTCTGTGTTAAAATATTAGCATTTATGTGGCCCCTGAAGGCCTGGGGGGCCTTATGGAGCCGCTGACTTAATTTGGATTAAACAGGAGCAAATAATTGATATTCATTTTAACTTTTTTTTTTTTTTACTTGACGTTTTTAAGACTAGTTGTGGGTTTAAATAGCGTTTCAACGGCGATGTTTTCTCATAACATAATTACCCAGTAATTTTTTTTACATTTCCTAACACCTTTTAATACAAAAACACGGTGCACCGCCTTGGCGCCCCGACCACCGGGCTTAACAAGTTCTCTGGGGGAAACCCGGGGAATGCAATAAGTAGTAACATTTGCAGGTTGCCACCACCCATGTAGGGAATACAGAAAACATGTGGGAGGTGTTTTGGGTCAAATGTGACCAAAATGTAACTTTTTGGTGTTGAAAGAACCATCAGTAGAGACAAAAAAGCTGTGTTAGAGGAAACATGTTAGAAAATTTATTGTAGGCTGTAGAAGAGTTGAAGCTCACTAAACTAAAAATACCACTTCAGTGGAATGATTTAGATCAAACTGTATTAATATGTTTGAATTGCCCCAGACTCGGGTACTGATGTTCATAGACACATTCCACCAAGTCTGACAAGTGTTGAGGTAATTTGCCAAGAATTAGCAGACATTTCCATTCCTAGACGAGCAAAGCTGTCAGAGACATATCCCAAAGGACTTGCAGCTGTAATTGCAGCACAAACTGGTTCTACAAAACATTGAGTCCAGAGAAAAACACACTTTAGATTTTTATTAGCTAAACACTTATTTTACCTGTATTTCACAACCTTGCATTACTTTCTCTTCTTTTATGCATCTTTTAAAAGTTCAAACAGTTTTAATACTTTTTGCGTTATGTAGACAGCAGTGGGTGGTAAAAGTAAGTATTGAAACTAAGGGGGAGTGATGTCAGTTGTTGAGGTCATAAGAAATTCAAGAAGTCCACATCACTGTCGGCTGCCTCTGCTGTTTGATGTTGAACTAAAAGGAGAGCTGTGGAGGAAAATGGCTCACGGGCAGATGATTTAGTCTGCAGAGTATAGGACACAGAGGATAAGCACGGGGGGGGGGGCATCTCAGCCTGGCTCTTTGTATGCTCTGATATAAAAGGTGAACAAAGCGACCAGAGGCAAAGGAGTGATCTCACCTTTGGCCCGGCTGGTGTGGACCCGGGCACGCAACCAGATCAGCTGGTCTACTTTCTGCAGAGTAAGGTCTTGGACGCGGACCAATGCCCTGTCTGGATCAAATAGACATACAAATTTTTCATTAGTTCAAAGAACTCCCCAACTTCTGAGCAAAAAAAAAAAAAAAAACAAATCTCCCTCGACCATCCCTTATACTCCCAGAGGTAGAACAAAAATGTGAAGAAGCAAGCGTGTGCTTGTGGTGAAACAGGCAGTAAAACCGCTCAAATTACAGGCATGCCTAATAAATAAGACACAGTAGAAGAGCTGCTGAAAGCTGTCTAAAATTTGGCTATTCTCCCTGGGCTTTATGACAAATTGAGTCTAGTTTCACTTGTATCACTCTAAGGCATGCTTACTGCTGATAATCATGCAGAGACACTAAAGAAAGAGCTGCCCCCTTGGCTGAGAACTCTCCGTCAACTCTCCCGCTCCCCAACCCCTCCCACTTCGTCCCTGTGGCTGAACTTAGCATGCAGGTGAGGGAGGGAGGCCCCACTTTGTCTGTTGCCACTGATGCTGAAAGAATATGCAGACAGATGGACGGCAGCAACAGGTCTGTCTGCTGCTTTCCCCATCTAGGGAGTTCTCAGACACAGGCAGTTTGATGAATTATCTCTGGTATCGATGAAATTGCAACTAGAGGTGACTCCAAAGTGGTTTTTCGTGATGTTTATCATAAGCCTGTTTAATCAGTTTGCTTGACTGCTTGAATACTTCTGGCTCTACTACCAGGCTGCAGGAGTTCATGCAGAAAAACAGGTTGAAACATTCTTACTGCATGTACAAACAGCTGCACAACCTGTATTTCTCAACAAGTATAGATGAAATGTGTGGAACAATGACTGGCAATTTCCTCGTGTCTTTGTAATGACAAGACAACAGTGTGTAAACTTTGTAATGTCACCGTGGTAACAAACAACAATGGGAATTAGCACTTAGAGCTTTAAACTGGTACAGTCCATCTCTCCTCTTGTGGTTAATGCATCTTGTACGTTGTCCCTGTTTTAATTAAATAAATTGTACAACCTTTAAATGCAATTACATACATACCCTTAAATATTTTCACATTTTGTTGAATGTATTTTATCCAGATTTTGTGATAAACCAAAATAAAGGAGTTTAGTACAAAGTAGAAACAAAAAAAAAAGTATATTGTTTTCAACTTTATTTATTCTTTTGTTGGACCAGAGTCAGTGAACTTTGATCCAGAACCGCACAGCAATCTGGGGGATCTAGGCAGAGGAGAAAGGCTTTAGCCTCTCAACCTCTCATATCAAGCTAAGCAAGGTTTGTGGCATCAAGTAACTCACTCTTTGGTTACCTAGCAACAACCTGCTTGGTAACATGCAGTTTCAAGTTGCCCCAAACTTTGGTTTCCTAGCAAAAACCTGTTGAGTAACCTGCGCAGTAGCAGTTTCAGGTTCTGCCTCATAGCATCTTGGGGTGAAAACAGGGGATAAACCAGAAAAGGTCATGCTACCAGTTTAGCAGTACTTCAAATATATAAACAAAACACTAATCAATAATTATCAAAATTGAGAATTATTATGAAATGCCTGTATCATGAGGGGTTTTCCAGCCATACCGTCCAGCCCTACGGTGTCTTCAGGTAATTGTTAAAATACTGTGTGAATCTTGAATTGTTCAGAGAAGGACCCGGTGTACTGGGATCTGATGAACCGTTCTCCCACAAAAGAATCGTCTCAACTGTCTTTGTTAAAAATTATTTCCATTTCAGCTTAACAAACTGTTCATATTTGTATTTGCAATAAAATATTAAAAACATTGTATATTTCATTGCACAAACATGCACTTTGTGTTTGTCAACTGCATAAAATTCCAATTAAATAAACTGAAGTTTCTGGTGAATGTGAAAAGGTTACAGGAACATGTACACTTTGTAGACACACTGGATTTCTGTTGAATAAATTAAAAATGTGCCTTTTCTACCTTACCAAAGACTATGAAATCGTCTGATAGACATCAGACTAAAAAAAACAAAATAACATACAGACTTGAATGACAGTGAGAAACACAGTATTTAGAGACATGCATAAAAGTACTATTTATTTTTGATTTACATCAATCAAACCCAAAAAAAAAAAAAATTGATTTATGAATTTATTTAGGCAGATCCGATACCAACCAAGTTTTTGCTGCGATTGCACCATAGCTGACACTCCATATCGGTCCTTGGCAAAATCCTTTAAAAAGGAGACAACAAAACACATTTTAGTACATAACGCACAGTTGAGACAGTCTTTCCACTACGTTGTAATGACGTCTGTCTGTCTACTACATCTGCGATAAGAGACACACAGAAGAGATACGAGCGCTTATCATGATCCTAAGAAGTTGTGCAGCAAAAAAACAGGATCCAAGAGTCATGCGTGCAGGTATTTGCACACCAGTTGTTGCAACAGAATACCAAAAGAAGACAAAAAAGCAAAAAACTGCCTACGAAATAAGCCAGAGGTCATTTGAGGATACTTACATCTTCGTCTGCACTTTGTTGTTCAGCTGCCTGAAAGAAAAAGGAAAGCAACAGGAAATGTCAGGGGGCATTGCTAGTAAATAGCCATCTTGTTATTTCCTAGCTGTTAAATTAAAAAAAAAAAAAAAAAAAATGCAGCAAAACATTTGCCTTCAAATGGAGAAACATTTTGCTACAACAGTCATGTAAATTGCGTTTCCATCTTTTGCTGTTGAGGATTTGAATAAAATTAATAACTCATCGTTCAACCCCAGAGCCGAGCGTCAAATCCCTGGAATTCACAGCTCTTCCACACATTGCTTTGAAACATCACGGGCAATGAGTAATGGCAGCATGGGATATTGCTATGTAATAGAAACAGTGTAAGTGGACGGATATTCTTTATCTCTGCATGGACTTCCAGGCAAATGACTCCCAGAGTGCGATGAGATCCAGCCTTGGCAATGCTGTGGCTCCATTTTCTATGCAAATTGATATTGGGGCACGGAAATGGCTGCTGGCAGTGGAGTGAATTGGAATCACCCATCCTTGATATAATAATTCAGTCACATGATGGATGATATTGCAGCTTATGATCAACTGAATATAGACCCGCTTCAGCCGTAAAGCGGCCGAGCCCCACAAAAGTGACAAGTGTTTGCAAAATGAGCGTAAAGCTAGCAGGGGCGAAGAAAAAAAAAAAGAGAGAAAAAAAAAAAACCATACCGATGTTCACTCAATAAACATTCAACTCAGCTTTCAGGTCTTCCCTGAGGCGATGCCTACTATGCTTCAGTGATGTGAGCAGCAGCTGGTGGATCTAACAGTGACAGCAGCCTCTCCCTCCATGAAATGATGCTGACTGCTTTAATTCAACTGGAAGACGACACTTCACTGCTTTCACCTTTCAAACGCACCTCAGCTGTGACAGCGCTGCACTGTATCAAAACTACATCTCTAATTTAGATACACTTTAATATACTTTGGTCAAACTATAAGATTACAGTATTAAGGTTCTATTTCGTTGCCTGCCTTTCACAGTCTGATTTTAAGGATAATAACTGGATACTTTAATCTTTTTTTTTTTTCTTCTGCTATGCAAAGAATTGACAGACTGTAAATTAAGCTAAATAACCAGGAAGGAATGATAAAATAACTCACTGGGCATTTCACGACAGCACATAGCAAATAAAGCAATCAAGGAACAGTTTGTAGGACCTCAAGTGTTCTCAAATATTTACCGTTTTCCTGCCGGCAGTTTGCCCAGGGGTATTTGGTAATGATTCATTTTTTTGGTGTTAACTCATTGTTAGTTGTACGTTAAAATAAATCAGGTTACTAAGACAACACTCATCAAATACAAACACTGGAGTAAGATAGCAGCCAGCCAGGCGGGTTATAAACCGTTTGGACCATAATGATGTAACTTCTCTATCACTTATCTGTTGAATTAATTTCACGAGGCTCTTGTACCGTTTGCAATCCCAGACTTTTTGAAACACAAATCTCTTCTCAGTCCACTTTTGTATTTATGTTTTAAAAATATATCCAGTTCATAATAGGTGTACAGCATGTATTTGTAACTTCAGGTGATATTTTTGAAAGCAGAAAAGGAACAGAAAACAGAAAAATCAAAATCGAACTTCCAAGAAAGTGCTAGAGTAGAATATTTCGAAGGTGAAATATTGGGAGAATTTAAAGAAGACCAAGTTGTATTTCAGCAGAACATGAGAAGTAGAGTGCTTTTCTTCAGCTAATATAAACTCCTCACTTAATGAGTTATTTTCAAACCTATAGAAATCCAAAAGAAAGAAACATGCCTGCGTTTTTGAGGCAAAGAGAAAGTGACATTTTTCAGCATATTGCTCCTTTCATGTTTGTCTCCCTTTATCTTTTAATGTAAGACAATAATTCAAAGCAACATCTGGAAGAATGTTTCAGAACATTCTTCCAAATGTTCTGAAACATTTAGAAGAAGGGAGTCAAAAGAAAAAAGATGAGGAATAATCACATGGAAAACTGAATGAGTTTTCTTAAAAATGCTGATGAACTAAATTGCACAGCATTCCCTTTTAACTTAATCAAGCAGTCAACCTTTAAAAAAAATCCCATCTGTAGTCAAGAAAACCAAATTTGATGTGAAAAAAACGACAGAACTTCTGAGAAAACTAATGAAGAAGGACTTAAAGGGATGCTTTGATCAGTGAAGGAAGCAGTGTGTAGCTGCAGAAGGTGTGTATATATAAAAAAGAGAAGTTTATGGTCTCTTTGTTGAAACTTCAGTAGCAGCAAAAATCCCATCTCCTGCATGGCAAAAGGTGGACAGGATAAAACTTACAAATCCTCCATCTCGATGCTTACAAGTATATAAAAGAGAAAAGCCACCAAAAGTGTGAATTATAATTTAAGAAGTTATAAGACGCCTTTGGTAGAAGGCAATGGATGATAAGGAGCCAGGATATTTGTATTCTGTAGATAAGTGCATAAGTGACTGGACATAAAGTCTGTTTACGAACATTTACATGACTTTTTACACACATTTTACAGTTTTCTCTCAGTACCTTACTTACTTCATGATTCTCTCACACACTTTCTTATTCTGCACCGATATCATTCTGATTCCTGACCATGAAACTAGTTTGTCTGAATGTTTGTGAATACATGTTAAGTACTTATATAGAGTTTTATCGGGCTGCACAGTGGCGCAGTTGGTAGAGCTGTTGCCTTGCAGCAAGAAGGTTATGGGTTCGATTCCTGGCCCGGGGTCTTTCTGCACGGAGTTTGCATGTTCTCCCTGTGCATGCGTGGGTTCTCTCCGGGTTCTCCGGCTTCC
>CAEGAE010053721.1:0-26810 GCA_903067095.1 Girardinus metallicus
CGCGGCGACGCTGCCGCGGCGACGCTGCCGCGGCGACGCTGCCGCGGCGACGCTGCCGCGGCGACGCTGTCGCGGCGACGCTGCCACGGCGACGCCGCAGTCGGATTAAAGATGGTTTTGTTTTGCAGGTTTAGAAGTAAATAGTAATGTGAGTTTTTGTGGTACGGTGCCGTACGCAGCGCTACGCAGCAACTGAGATACAACATGAAGGCCTGAACCTTGGTGAGCTCCCCCAGGTGGTTGAGGGCCCCCAGCGCGTACAGCTGCTCCAGAGCCAGCACCAGGGTCTCATGGGGGGGCGGGTCCATGAAGTCAAAGTGAATCAGGTCGTTGATTCCTGCACAGACACACAGCAGTGAGCTGGGAGGGCAGCGGCGGGCCAACATGGCCGCCGTCTCCTCAGACTGACCTAAGCTCTTCAGCAGCAGCACCACGTTGCCCAGGTTGGTCCTCTGGATCTCGGGGACCGTCGTCTCCTCCATCTCGTGTTTGAAGGCCCAGGCCGTGTAGAGGCGGAAACATTTCCCAGCAGCCACTCTGCCCGCACGCCCTGCTCTCTGATTGGCTGAAGCCTGCAAGCAGGAGACGCATGATAATTATTAACCAACCACAGCAGAAAATAACAAACATAAAACTGAATCCGTAACATTATTTCATGGAGTTGCCATATTGGTTTCTATGGTAACTCTTTGAACAGAGATCAGGACACTGTCCATTTGGACACAAAGTGTCCTCAGCTGCCTGATTCCTCCTGATGCTTAGGATTTATTTTGTTAAGTGCACCAGTCTCTCTTGCAGTAAAACAGACCCACAACATGATGCTGCCACCTCCGTGCTTCACTATGAGCTTCCTGGTTTTCCTGGTTTGTGGCCACATGTTGATGTTTTCAGCTGCAGACCATCGTTTGCCTCAAATGATCAAGCGTCCACTGATGGAATGTTATCACATTTCAGGCAATAAAATGTTGATTTTCTTTAAAAAATGAAGTGAGTATTTGCTTATTTTGAGCTTTTTATGCATTTCAAATATTGTAAATGGCTTAATGAAAACTTTGCGGTGTGTGCCATTTTGATCCCAACTACTCATCAGAATGACTGATAGAATAATCAATTCTCTCATTAGCTGCCGACGTGTTCGGGACACGTCTCCAAAACTCTAGGTTTTTGTCTCAGAGGTTATTTATAAGCTGTATTTTTTTTTATTTTCTGTTGCTTTTGGAGCTGTGGCTTCTTCCTGCCCAGTTGGTACCGGATCCGTTTCGCTGTGGATAAAAGCTTCAGCAGGATCTTCTGCTGCAGCTGCAGGAAACTGGAGCTGAACATGAAGCAGACCTGTGGAGGCCCACGGCGCTCGGCCCGATAGCTTCAGATTGTTTCACAGCTGAGCCTCCAGGTAACACAGATTAATCTATCAGAAACTGTGAAATCACCAAACAGGAACAGTTTGATTGAACTGAATGTCGGACACAGAAAGACTCTTGTTTTACGGAGTGTATGCAAATATCTGCCTTTATCTCTATAAATATAAACGCTCAGCATGAATTTAGCCCACGCTGTGAGGAAGAGTGAGGACAGAGCAGAAGCAGCTGCTGCTTCTTCTTCCTCATAATAATCAGCTGACCCATCAATAATTGGGAAGCAAAGTTAGGTTATTTTGTATTTGGGGGCAGCAGCTACCGTAGCAGCCAACAAATGTCCATAGTTTGTTTTATAGAAACTTCAGGAGAGTCTGAAACGCTCCAGATCTCCACCAGAGCAGCTTCCTCATAAAGACAAAACCGTTAAAGTTAGAGCTTCTCCTCTAATGGAAAGCTGCAGCCGGTTAAACATTAAGAGGAGCAGAGCCTCCTGTACCCTGGAGCAAGGCGTGACGATGAGCGACTCCATGCCCGTGCGCGCGTTGTAGCTCTTCTGCTTGCAGAAGCCGGGGTCGATGACGTAGATGATGCCGTCTATGGTCAGAGACGTTTCTGCGATGTTGGTGGCCACCACCACCTGGGAGTGAAGAGACCAGACAGGAAGTGGAGGTTACCGCTCTGATCCACAGCTGCACCGCAGAGCTGTTTCAGTTCACTGGAACTCATCTGGGAAGAGTTATTGTTCTTCCGTTTCCTGGGATGAAACTTTACACTCTGTGACCTTCTGGGTGGAAAGCATCGGCGTTCCGAGGAGACGGCCTCACCTTCCGGGCTCCAGGAGGAGTCGGGCTGAAGATCTTGGCCTGCATGTCGGACGGCAGGTTGGCGTAGATGGGCAGGACGACCAGCTCAGCAATCTTTGACCCCAGACGCCTGCATCTCTCCTGCAGCATCTCGCAGCACGCTTCAATCTCCTCCTGCAAAACCCACAGAGCAGTTAGTTCCTCTTACAGACCCATCACAGATGCTTTACAAACTTCCTGAGCATCTAATCAAACTAAAAATATGGAAATATCAGTGAAAAAGGAACAAACTTTGAATTATTAATCAGTTTCTGACCTGTGTTTTATTAATACAGAAACTATAAAAAATAACATAAGCTCCCAGAATGAGGAGTGAATCTGTGTTGATGTGAAATGAAGCAAAAACACGACATGAAGCGTCATGTAGAACCGTAAACTCTCCTAGCAGCCCATATTCTCCTCACTGTTTACAGCGACACAGGTGCGTTTTTAATAGCAACACCTTCCTGTACACCGTCACACTGATGCTGGTTCAGATGGCCGCACACAACAGCGCCACCTACTGGTCAATGCTTACAGCTGATAACTAATAAAAACAAATCCATAAACGATAAATTTGCTGCATACAACTGAGTCATTTTATTTCCCTCTTATCATCTGAAGTGAAAAGTATTTGTAGCTTCAGGAACCAACTGGAACCATTTCGCATTTTTGTGAAGCAGAAAGAAAAAAAATCACTTCTGGATATTTTACAGATAAAATTCCTTCTGCTTGATGTTCGATAAAAAGCGAACCTGTCCGGTGAGGAAGACCAGGATGTCTCCGGGAGGCTGGGTGACGTGAATCTGCAGCACTGAAACCACACAAGCGTCCAGGTAATCCGCCTCCGGAGCCTTCATGGCGCAACACACAGACACCAGAACGGTCAGTCCAGACTTTTCATTTGAACTGTTTTACATCCAATTAAAGGAGCAAAAGGTCAAGGAAACGTCACTGAGATCACAGGTACAAGAACATTTCATACGCAGAAAAACACTTGGAACAAGCAGCTAAAACACACAGATAAATAGAAATAAAGTGGAGTTATGTGCATTAATATGGTCATAGATGTCACAGTATTCCATAATCTAAGCCAGAATAAAAGTGACAAACCCCACGAGATTTTTGTTAGCTCAGATTAAGATCTGCCAGGTGACAAACTTTCATTTATTTAGTATATTTTGAATGATATTGGAAAATAAAAACAAATAAACTAAACATATAAATAATAATGAGGAAAGACCTTAAAGTACAGCTTTCTGAAACGTTCAAAATGAAGTAGAAAGGAAAAAACGGATGGAGGAACAAACTGATAGTAGAACTGAGAACATTTCTGAACAGACAGGTGAACCTCGTTCTGAGGGTGGAATCTAGAACCGGGAAAGAATTTCAAAAAGTCCGTTTCCAATAATCAGGAAGGAGAAAAATACTCCATTGAAGATTTTCAAAATAAAATCTTACCGGCGATTAAAAATAAAACCGGCGACTTACTTTAGTGTAGAAAATGTCGACGGGGAATCTCCTGCCGGGAATCCTGAACACCGGAGCGTCGTCGAAGAAGCAGGAAAATCGCTCCGTGTCCAGCGTGGCGCTGGCCACCAGAACCTTCAGGTCGGGTCGGAACCGAGCGATGTCTTTGATGAGACCGAACAGGATGTCGGTGTGGAGCGTTCGCTCGTGGGCTTCGTCGATGATGACCACACTGCAGAGGGAAACCAACCGAGACGTTCAGGAACCGAGTACAACAAAAACGTTAAACGACGGCCACAGAGAGCAGATTTTATTTTTTATCTTAAAAAAGTTCATTTGTCGTAACGGGAGCTCTACCAAAAATACATGCATTTTCCACAAACACCTTCTTATCCATGTTTGGGGTCGACTTTGGGGAATCTGATAACAAGAACCAGATTTGTGTTGCTGTTTCTTTAAATGTGTTGCTGTAATTAGACACTTTTAACGAGCTGAGTCTGCATTCAGTAAACGTCACCTAAAGTGAAACAAAACACATGGATAATTCTAGGAAAATACTGTTTCTTGAACCTAAAAAAACAGTTCTACAGCATTTTAACACTGACCTTAAGGTACAATTGCATCATAAAAAAAAAAAATCACTCCACGAGACGTAAATGGTCCAAAAGACTCACTTAAAATCACATTTTTCATACAGTTGGAGCCAGAAGTGAATACATGATATAAAATGTTGCTCTGATGTCCCTCTGGAGGTGAATGTGGGAATAATCCCCTGGTTTTAACCTGCTTGGTGAGTAAAGCTTTTATTTTGAAGGTACCCATCTCCTCTACCTGTAGCTGGCCAGGTCGGGTTCAGTCAGGAACTCTCGGAGCAGCATCCCGTCCGTCATGTACTTCAGCACTGTGCGTTCAGACGTGCAGTCCTCGAAGCGGATGCTGTACCCCACCTGCACGACGCCACCAAATAAAAGGTTACAGGGACGGCTTGAACCCTGGATCCAGGGCCTAACCTCCGGGCTCACCTCGTTACCCAGCTTCACGCTCATCTCCTCGGCAACGCGGGCCGCCACAGACATGGCCGCCACCCTGCGGGGCTGCGTGCAGCCGATCTTCATCCCTCCTTCGGTGTAGCCCTGCGACAGAAGAGGCAGGGGTTTTTAATCCTTATTAATCCCCCAAAATATATTTATCTGTGTTTTTGTTTTATCTCAGCACCGCAGTAAAATATCTTCATGTCGGCATTTGATGAAAGAAGACAATCAATCGGGTATTTATAGTGCAGACTCACGTCCTCCAGCAGGTACTGTGGGATCTGGGTGGTCTTCCCGGAGCCCGTCTCCCCCTCTATGACCAGGATCTGGTGCTGGTTGATGGCGGCCAGCAGGTCCTCCCTGTAGGGGAAGATGGGCAGGCTGCGGCGCACCTCCTGCATGGAGCGCTTCTTCAGCTCGGCCTGCGACAGCGCCGGCTCCGCCTCGTCCTGGACACGCCGCATTGGAGCATGTTACCATGGTCACCATGGAGCACGTTGCCATGGAGAGTGCTTTAACGCCAGACTGCTTTTACTGAATCTGAACCAGGTGAAGCTAAATCCGCCACTAGTCGGGTTCAGAGCGGTAATGAAGCGCTCAGTGTTTCTATACTCCAGTTAACAACAAACTGATTATAAATCAGTTGAAAATTATTCCAATAATCGATTCATCACAATTATGCTGTAAAAAGTGAAATGTAATATAAGATATTTGTGATTAGGAAGTGGGCTGGGTGGGAAAATGATTCAATCAATTAATCACATTTTTAGTTTTCAGGATTTTTTTGGAAAATGTGGATTTTTTCTCAGACGCTCTCCTCGCGTCTCAGAGTGATGTCAGCACGCCGAGGGCGGCCATCTTGACAAGCCTGTTTTACAGCTTTATTTATTTGGACTTTGAATTCAAGTTACTCTACAATGGGCAAAGATTTTTCTTTATTCAGTACAAGAATAAAGTTGTAGTAGTACGATAATAAAGTCCTAATATTTAGAGTAATTTTATGAGAACTCCAACTCAAAAAATAAATAATAATTCTCAATGTATTTTTTGACGTTTGTTGTGATAAAATATTTGAAACCAAGTTAAACTCAGCTGCTGTGCCCTCTAGTGGACAGTCTAAAGAACCACATTGTCAGCCTCTGATGTGTTCAGGTCAGAGGGTTGGCTGCTCTGAAGCCCTTCCTGTTTCTCCAGGTTTGGGTTCAAAGGTCAGTAAATCCTCTAACCCTCCTGGATGTTTCTGGAAGCTTGTCGGATCATTAAAGCTTTAGGAAATGTTTTCCTGTCAGCCTGTGAGCGCTGCAGACGGGCTGACCTTGTCGGAGCGCGTCCCCTTCATGGTGATGGCCGTGCTGACGAAGTCGATCATCTCCTCCTCCTCCAGAACCAGCTGGTACCGGTCCTGCTCCTGCTTCAGGCCCAGCTCGCGCTCCTTCTTGGCTCCGAAGCTGAGGGAGGCCGTCTTCAGCCGCTCCTCCTCCCAGCGGCCCTGTTCCCCCCCCAGCTCCATGGGGGCCTCGTCCAGCTCCAGGTCCCTCTGGGGGACGTCCTGCAGGCGGGAGACGCTGGCTGAGCCCGGCTCCGTTTGCTAAGCCACGTTTATCAGACGCTCTGCTCACCTTGCTCCTCCTCTCCTCAGGCATGTAGTAGCGGTTCTTCCTCTCCTCCTGCTCCTTGGCCCCGGCCTGCTTGTAGTCCTTGGCCAGGTCCCGGAGGGTCCGCTTGTACTCCAGCTCCCGCCTCTCGCGCTCTGTCAGCTCCTCCTTGGAGAACAGATACTCCTCGTCTACGATCTCCGCCTCCAGGTCCTCCAGCTTCTCCTCCTCTCTTTTCTTCAGATATTCCCAACGGGAACGCTTCCTCAGCTCCGGCAACTGAACGCAGAGGGAGAAACTTTACAACACGGCTACAGTCCAGAGAAACCCAAAGCTGACGATGTGACTCAACCAACCATGTTTTTCTGATCATCTTCAGCCATCTTCAGTCGTTTCTGAGCTTCTTCATAGGCCTGAAGACAGAAGAAACAGAAGGTAAAGCTTCCACCTGCAGGAGGCGCTGTTCCTTCTTTAAAACAAACAATCCACCTTTTTATCTGTCCGCTCGGCGATGTTCCGCGTCTTTTCTTTGTCTTTCTGCCTGACTCTCTGAGCGAAGGCGTCTCTCTCCTCGATGTCCAGCAGTCGCTCCCTCTCCTCCTTCTCCCACTCCTCCTCTTCTTCCTCTTTCTTCACAGACCTGGGGTCCTCCAGGACAGAACCGCCCCTGAAGTGACAAGAACCAACCGGCTGGAGCTCAGTAAACTGTAAAAACTGTTTCTGTGCAACTTCAACACTGAACTCTGATCCAGAACTGCACAGCATTCTGGGGGATGTAGGCAGAGGAAAGGCTTTAACTGCTCAACCTCTTAGCGAGCTAAGCTAGGTTGGGGGAATCAACTCACTAACTCACTCTTTGGTTACCAAGCAACCACCTGTAGAGTAACTTGCTCAGCAGCCCCTCATGAAAACAATGAAGTGGAGTGTTGGTTAAAAGAGGAAAAGTCCCGCCGCAGTTTGGAAATATTTCAGATATTTAAAACAGAAAACTAATCAGTAATTATCAATATGGATTGATATGAAAGCATTATATCCAGATACGTTTTCCAGACGCATCGTCCAGCTCTACCTCTTTGGCGTTTCATCGTCGCTCGACGACTCGCTGGCTTTCTTCTGTCTGATGTTCTTCCTCTTGCTTCCTCTGTCCTTGTCTTTCTTCTTGCCTCTCTGTTTGTCCGCCGCCGCCTCTTCGCCGCTGTCGCTGTCTTCCAGCAGCGTGTAGGTCCGGTTCTTCCGGTCCATCTCTATGGCCTGGCGCTCCAGGGCTTTGGACGGCTTCTCAACAACCTGCTGACGGGGAATCTGACACACGACAGAGAAACGTTAGTGGTCCAGGTTTCATCATCAACCGAAAGACCTTGAACCCAACAGGGGAGCCGTTAAGGTTTAGAAAGCTGGTACTTTTTCAAACAGTTCCTTTGCGAAGGCAGAGACGCTCTGGTCGATGTCGATCGTTCCCGTCTGCTCCAGGCGGCTCACGAGGTCCTCCGGGCTGGACGCTTTGCGAGCGATGCCGATCATGAACTGGGAGACGTATCTGTCGCTCAGGCCAAGGATGTCATGGAGACGGTCGTTCACCCACTGCTCCAGCTGGGCCATCGCACCTGGAGAAGAACCAGGCGGAGCAGAAACGGCTTAGTTTGGTCAGGAAGTAGAGACAGCAGCTCCAGAAACGACATGTGAAACCTTTAGCAGAATACGATCAAAAATACCAGGAAAAAAACACAACAAAAAACAACTGAATTATAGGAAACATGCAATGAAAAAACAAGACAAACAATCTAGGTACAACATTTTTTTTTCCAGACAAAACTCTAAACCATTTCAGGTTTAAATTTACAAAGTTTTAGTTCTCATAAAACCGGTTTTGTAAAACATTATAATCAAAGAAGTTAATCTTGAATTAAAGGTTCAATTTCAACGGAAAGAAAAAGTTTCCATAGTGAAACTTTCTATTTCTGGAAAACAAAAATAAATTAAGTTCTTCAGATTATTCCAAACTGAGGAGGATTCTAGGGAGAAACAGAAGCTTCGTGTTTAATTTCACACGAAGCATCGAAGCAAAGATATAAACTTTGACTTTTAACCGACAGAGTTCGGCTCCTCGTTATTGTGTTGTTTTTCTATCAGAAGTAAATACAGTTTATGGAAAACGTTAGAAAAAAGTAACCGTCCGTCTTGAACCAGGTTCAGAATAATGAAACTTTAGTCGTTTTAGAAACCTTCAGTTTTTCTGCACCTGTACTCAGAACAGCTTAGAAGGTTTAAACAGATCAGCTTTTCTTACTTAAAATTATTCTATTTATTATTTTTTAGGTGAAAAGAGCCAAAAAAAAAAACATAAGCAGCTTCACTCACCGATTTCAAAACGCTCCAACAACGTTATAATAGTTAAAACAAAACTAATAAAATATTTTTTCTATTGCAGGTAAGAGTTCAGAGTCTGAACGCTTAAAATATACAAACCGCCGCCTGCAGCCATGGAAAAAACTTTTTCTGAAGCTTTATTTTCCTGAAAACTCACAACACATTCAATTTGGTTAGCTTAGCTTAGCATGGGGCGCGCTACAGGGGAAACAGGAAACACGTGACCATACTCTGCTAGAGTCAGCAGCCGCGTTTACTGCCCCCTGCGGCCATATTAAGAATGACAACACATTCAGAACCCAGTTCATATTAAAATGGTATAGTTTATTTTTACAGTGCACTACTCTAAACCTCGGAGCTCCTAAGCGGAACTAATTCAATAAACAATAATAAAAAAGTAAAAGAGGCAAAAAAGAGAACAAAAAAAAATCACATATAACGTTTGAAAGTCAATTAACGGTAAATTCCCTTATATTTGGTGCATCTTATCTGCATTAATGGCCCTGTTAGCTCTACATACATATAGCACTAAGACACTAACGGGTGTTTTTCTATAGAAAAAACGAAACAAAAACATTTAGTTCGGATATTGGGAAATCGAAACACTGGTCTAGATTTGGAAAACAAATTCATCTCGTTTCCATATTAGCTTTGTATGATTGATCTTATTCCCACATTCAGGCTACTTGTTGGAGAAAAGTTCAAATTAATATACGTCACATAGCCACAATACATACTTTATTAGTTTATTTTTCAGTGGCTTTTTAACAATGTCATATTTTTTCATTATCTGCAGGAAACGAGTTGAGATTATTTTATTTTCATGGTTTACTTGGCGTCACTTAAATCCAATAGTTCATTTCTAAGATCTAAATGGACAAAATGTAACACGCTGCTGATTCTGGTTTTGTACAAGAACCTTCATGTTGGAAACAGCAATGTTAGTGTGAAGCGCTGCAGCGTGGCTGCGTGGGTTGGGTTTCATATGAAATGACCGCAGAATACGGATATTGCAAAGCAAGCGCGTCAGCCATCACAAAGAGGAGGGGACGTCTGAAAAAACAAGCAGTTCCTGATCAGGTCTCCTCCTGCCGCCGATCCTCCACCAGCGACCTGCGAGCGGGTGGAGATGAGGGCTCCGCGGGCCAGATGGGCCCCCGCGGCGGTGCTGCTGCTGCTGCTGCTGCTGGCTTCAGGCTCCACGGTTGGATACAAACCTGTCATCATCGTCCACGGCATCCTGGACGGACCCGAACAGTTCAAAACTCTCTCAGGCTTCATTACTGAGGTGGGTCTCATCACCAGGTCACAGTTCAGAGTAACTCTGAAAGTTTTTAATCTGGATTAAATTACAGCCAGCTATAACTGGTATAATTTTGTAAAACGTCTGATAGTATTTGCACACTTTATTGCAGCTTTTTAAGACATTTATCAAATTTTTTTATTATTATTTTTAAAATACTGTGCAAAAGTCTTGATCCACCACCAGCTTTTTCAGTATTTTCTTTCCAAGCAGCCAAATTTCTTTTTATCTTTTAAATTTGACCTTGGACTTCTAAATCTTATTTTCTTTGCACTTTGGTTTCTTAGAACCTGAACATTTTATTTTACATTTGCTAATGAAGAAATAACATCTATGACATTCAGCTTTGCGAAGATTCACGTTTCAATGGGATTGGTAGGGGGTTTGTATCAGAAACCTTTCACAAAAACACAATTTGTTGAAATATTAAAAAAAAACTTGACAGATGGAAATTACGATTTTAGCTATAAAAAAAATAAAAAAAAGATCCCAGAGGACGATGAACGAAAGGATGACGCAGATTTATGTCAGGTATAAAATGTGACTTTCTGTGATTGGTGATGGGATAATTTGGATTTCTAGTTTTGTTAACAAAACAAGACTGAGTTCAGGATTCAGTAAGACATTTAAATAGTAAATAATAAGTTTATTATATGTTTTAAAACTTCTATCAACCATTTATTGTTCCAGGTTTTTTAATACATGGCAGGTAAAGTAAGTTTTAAACCATGTTAGCTTCCCTAAAGAACATCCACCATTTTTAATTCCACAGAATGTAGAAGAAAACCTCATTCTAGCCCAGACAGATGCCAGCTTGATTTATTGCAATCAAGTTCAGCTCATGAACTTCATAAAATAAAAACTGTGAACAGTTTGAAGCACAGGTGAGGATTTGAGATGAAGTGAAATTCAAACCGACTCTTCAAACCCCTGATTTCTGTTCCTCTGTGATTTTCAATTCCTCACAGTGAGTTTTATTTCAGGAAGCGTTACTGGAAACCTCTGATGGTTGGTAGATAACGCCCAGCTGAAGAAATGCCAGATTCATCTGTAATTACAGATTCATGGAGTCACAGTTTTTGTTTTAAATGGTTTATTTCTCTGATTTATTGTTTTTTACTGATTTGCATCCAGGTGCATCCAGGTGCTGAGGTGCAGACAATCAGTCTGTTCAACGACGGGAAGAGCATGAAGCCATTGTGGATTCAAATCCCAAAGTTCAAGGAGGCCATGGAGAAAATCATGAGCGCGCATCCTGAGGGAGTCCATGTGCTGTGTTTCTCCCAAGGTGAGACTCAAACCGTCAAACCGGCCTGAGGCAGGAGAAAAAGTGACGTTAAGTGAGCCAAAAATGGACCAAAAGCTTCTTTAATTTGAGCTTTTTCCAGGTCTAACCTATAAATCAGTTTGTCCTTCCCACATCCAGCCCCTCAGCTCTGCTACAACACGCAGCTATAGACAATGGATGGATGAATGATTGGATTAGAACCTGAAAATTCTATGTTTTTTTGAATCAGTGAAGATCAACCTCAAGGCTCACATGGACTGAGTTCAGCAACTTGCTCCAAAAGTTCTGGAATCCCTCCTTATTTAAGGATTATGAAACTTCATGGGTAACAAATACCACAGAATACATACGTCATTTCGTTCCTCCTCCAGCTGTATGTGATGTGTTTGCATGTGTGTTTCTTCCACTGGATCTGGGAAAAGTTCCTGCCTGTTGTAGCTTGTTGGATCCAAGAAGTTACCTGGAATTTCCTGTGGTCATTAATAGACCTGATCACGTTGCCTCTGAATCTTTTTCTCGACAGTTCTTCAGAACATGGAAACAAGTTTAACGTGCAGCTGGATGAAAAGGCTTCATAGCTGCAAGACATGCAGCTATGAATCCATCTGCAGGTGTACAAATATAACAGCTGTCGCTCTGGCCTGGTCTTTACTCAAATAAATCAATTATGGCTGTTTATTAAAGTTAGTTAATACTTTGCTCCCCTCAAAGAAAACTGAAAACTTTTAACTAAATCTACAAAAACTGAAAAAGAACATCTTCACTGATGGACGGCTTCGTCTCATGTAATTTTGTCTCACTGCTCATTTTTCCAACCAAATGATTAGCATTAGTGCTAGCAGGAGTCTTTAGCATTGGTCTTAGCATGAAGTTAGCATTAGTGATAACAGAAACTTGTTAGTATTATGGTTAGCTGGAGCCTTTTAGCGCGTACATAGGAGTGATTGACACCACTAAAACCCCCGTCTTGGTAAATCTGTCACCTCTGAGCTCTAATGAACAAAACTATTTAGGCAGATTCAGGTTTAAGGCAAATCTTCAAGATGTTTCTTCTGACTGGTAGAAATATTAACGTTTTGGAGCTGACAGAGGATCTGTGGCTCAAGCTAAAGATAAGATAATTTTCTCAGATGGTTCCTGAGAAATGTCCGTTTGTTGGGTCAGAACCAGGGACAGCGGCTTCGGGACGCCTCCACCCTCCAGCATGAAGAGGTTCACAATGTGGGAGTAGGACCAACATGTACTGTTTGTTTCTGTTAAAACTGCGACAGCCACAGACTACCAGTATCTGACATTTGCCTAATTTAGTTGTTTTGACTTTTTTAAGGTGGTTTAATCTGCCGAGCAGTTCTGTCAACGTCTCCAAGTCACAACGTTCACACCTTCATCTCCCTGTCATCACCCCTGGCTGGACAGTACGGAGGTTAGATGTTTGCCTCATCTTCTCTTCTCTTCTATTTAAAGGAAAATGAACACAAGGCTGACAGGTGTGATGTTTTTCCGCAGACACAGATTACCTGAAGTGGTTACCTGGCTGTGTAAAGAAGAACGCTTTCCTTTTCTGCTACAACAAAGTGGGGCAGCATCTTTCGCTTTGCGACTACTGGAACGGTAGGTGGGGAGCAGGAACACGGCATGAGCCTCCGTGTGAACAAACCACAAAACAAACACTATGCTGTATTTCCTCTGTGCAGACCCTCACCACAGAGCCGACTACCTGAAGGGAAACACCTTTCTGCCTCTGATAAATGGTGAAACACCTCACCAGCACCTGGAAGGTACTAAACCATCTGCCTTCATGGCACCTTTGGTCTTTATTTCGTTACTTAATGATGTTCTGTCCTCATAGACCCACTGTCCACAGGCAGACAGTGGGTCTGGTTGAACCCACACAGATGCTTAGAACAAATCAAAGCATGGAGATGCTAAAACTTCCTGCAGCTGAACAGAAACAAAACTGGAGTTATTATCTTTAAAAGAGAGGAATCTATATTGTAGGAAAAGTAAAACAGAACAGAGGCTGATTGTATGACCTGTCTAACTCCAGTGATATCCACATAAAACACTTTTTTCTTATCAGCATCTGCACATCCTTCCCTCAGATTGGAGAGAAAACTTCCTGCGTATCAAGAAGATGGTGCTGATTGGAGGACCAGATGATGGCGTCATCACTCCATGGCAATCCAGGTTTTACCACTTTAAGAAATGCTTTACTGTACGACTCACTACCTGGTCAATTCAGGGCCTCTGACAAGGACAGCTGCCATGTTAGGCACCATCAGGAGCAGCTTACTCTGCTTCTCATTTAGATCAATGACATCTTGTGCATCAGAGCTCATTACAAACACTTAGAGGTTTACAGTTAAGGAACACATGTTGGTTTGGTGTGAACACAGAAGTGGTTATTTTCAGGTTGGTTTATCAACATGAGGTTTCGACCCAATACGGTTTCAGAAGCTCTAGGCAAGAAATAATTGCTTCCTCTTTCCTGCGCAGCCACTTTGGGTTCTACGATTCTAACGAAGATGTTGTGGAGATGAGGGACCAGGAGGTAGGTGACCAGCAATCAGTTGATGTTTCTTCAACCTCTTTCAACTGAAGTCATTCTAGTGAGATAGAAAAGTCTGATAATAGAGTAAAATATCCTGTATGAGGGCAGAAATCTGACATTTATGAAGATTACGAGGTGCTGTCCCATTCCAGGATAAAACTGGAGGTCCAGTTGATATCTGCTGCGTCATTTGGAGAATAACTCTCTGTGATTGGTTGGAGAAATTTCATAAGAACAAACTTCAGCTGGAAAACCAGTCAGTTTAAATGCATCAACCTCATCAACGCTTTGATATTCATACGCTGTGATTTTCTCCTCTGCCTCTGACAGTTTTATAAAAACGACACGTTTGGTCTGAGGACGCTGGACGCCCGCGGCGACGTGTCGGTGTGTGTTCAGTCCGGAGTCAAACACACACACTGGCACAACAACTTCACCGTGTTCAAAAGCTGCATAGAGAGGTGGCTCGTATGAAGAGACTCAGCGGCACACTAAGAGACGCTGGCTGGACTAGATTATCCAAAACATGTCATCTTCAAGAACAGTTTGTACTAAAAGAGAAATTTTAAAAAGATTATGAGAGCTCAGCATGGAGGATGAGGTAAAATATTACAACCCAATAAATAATTTTCCTTTTTTCCCCTGAAGTCTGTAAAACTTTAATATTTGTGTAGTTTAACTATTCCTCCCTCTAACTATAATATAGACATACTAGAAAAAGATATGTTAATGTGAAACTGATGTGTTATAAAAGAAAGTTTTAACTCCTGAAACTTTAAGTGCCTTTACAAACAATTACCTCATTGTTTGCAGCCTATAATCTATTTTAATATTACTCAGACTCTCCTAACAATCCCACTTTTTCCAGAAAGTTAAAATAATCAGACGGTACATTATTTTATGCTGTTGTTTTTTTGCCAGTTTTATCGTAACAAATGTCGCATATTCTTGCAATAAACACTTCAGACTTTCGGGATTAAAGAGTTTAAAACAGCATTTGGCTTATTTACCATCTATGTTGTTGTAATCTGGCTATTATATTTTTGGAGTATTAATCCCAGAGTTTATTTTAAACTCGCCTATTTTTTCCACATAACTCTATGCTAAAATTAAATATGGGCTGTCCATGCAGAGGCAACGTTTGAAGAACCCGGTGAGGGAGAGAACCGGTGCGCTGCTGCCCTCTGGTGGTGGGATGTTCTTCAGCTAAACGGAGACAAACTTTGGAAATGATGTTTTTTATCTGGGTTATAGGGACCTGCGTTATTTACATTATCAATAATACTTAATATTGGTCTTTTCTCTGCTGCTTTCGACACTTTTTCAATGTTTCATATCTTTAAAAATGGTGGTTTTCTTAAACACTTAATTATCTTTCTGTGTTTTTAAGGTCAGAAAATGATGCATTTTACAACTTTAAGAAATCCCAGTGATAAATCACTGATACATCGTTTCTGCATTTCATTGAAATTTACAGAATATTTGCTGTGTTGCCATAGTGACCTCCTGATGCACAGCTATAAAATGTCAGATCCTGAGCTGTGCTAGCGGCTGCAGCCTGGTGACTCTTCTGTCCTTCAGACATGATTAGACAGAAGCTGCAGCAGCGATCAGTCAGAGACACACTATTGATTTTCTATAGCAAACCGACGAGGGCTGGACATTATTGATCCTGTTCGATCACACATATGATGGAAACACACAGGTCTTCATGTCAGAAGATTGTGCTGTGACAAAAAGTGTGGTTGTAATTTTTAATAAAGGTTTTAAATCAAAATGTTTTTGTTTTGTTTTTTTTTCAAAAAGTTTATTCTCTTTAGTTCCAAATAAATCCTCTGGAAACAATATTTGACTAATAAGTGATCAGGAGTGACAAATGACCTAAAAGAAGTAAAGGTTGAAAGCCTTTAATAAAGTAATATTTACAGTCAGAACCATGCGCGTGTGCCTGTGGCGCTGGGATTTGAACACGTGGGCGCTTCCGCTCCGACAGGTGTGACCAGTGACGTCAGGAAGGTGACTCCCCCTCCCGTCCCTGTCGAAACGCGGCTCCTCTTCAGTCGGTTCCGGAGGTCCAGATTTGTCCCGCGGCTCTCGGTTCTGCTCAGACCGTTTCCCTGCTCTCCTCTCCCTCCTGACGTCACGTGTGATGAAGACTCTCCGATCCTTGCGCGGAACTGGAACTTTGATCCCGGGCTGAGCGCGAGTCCTCGGGACCACTTCAAAGGTAACTTCACCGCTGCGCTTCAAAATAAAAGTTGGGTGTTTGTGAAGTTTTCCAGCTGTTAGGGCGACCGGAACCGAACCGAACCGAATCGGACCGCTGTGGGTTATAGTTAGCAGTAGATATAGAGGAGAGTTCCGCCGTTTCCAGAGTTTCCTTTCGGGATTCAGGTACGTGTTGCTTTAAATGTCTCCGCCCTGAGCTCATGTTGTCATGTCGGGACCGTGGACAGCCCGGTCCAGTCCGTGGACAGCCCGGTCCAGTCCGCCGGGCTGTGGAGTCAGTGACAGCGTGGCTAAGGACGACGTGTCCCGCCCTGCGGGGAAAACATCCTACAGCGGCTCGAACATCCAGGAAGAGACCGGAGAGTCTGAGCTCAGGTCAGCGTTCCCTCTTTGAGTTTTCCAGCTGCTTCATGGAAACGGCTCCGTCCAAGCGCAGCAGGGGGTCTGCAGAGAGCCCTGAAGCTAAGCAGGTTTATAACGCAGGTTTCTGATGAACTGAGACAGGAAGTCAGTCTGATCTGGGTTCTGTTTACGCCTTCCGAACTTTTCCATGTTGTTAGACTGTGTGAGGAAACGGGATTGGAACCCAGAACCTTCAGAAAGCCCTGGAGCTTTCTGCAGCTTTCTGATCTAAAAAGAAAACAGGATTATCTTAATACTTTGCAAAAGCCTTTAGATGAAAGTTAAATGTCAAACATGCTTTTTGGTCTTCACTATGGTGTCATTTTTCCTGTCAACCAGAAAAACCTGAAATGTTCTTTCCTTCCAGCAATCGATTAGTTTTAGTTTGGATAACTGAGACGTCCTCTGATCTGCCATTTTGATGGAGATTAGCTGAGATTTAGTCCATTCAGATTCAACCTTCATTTCTAATCCTGAATAGAGATGAGATGATATGATAGTTTGGGCTGATGATGATATTTGATATTTAAGTTGCGTTTGTGGTTGCAAACCCATTTTTACCAACATTATTTAGATGTTCCTGTTCTTTCGTGCCCATGACAGAGCGATCACGCCGCTGACGGTGCTTCTGCGTTTCTGTTTAAATCAGTCTTGAAAATCAACATTGCTTGCTGGCCCAGTTTCATTTTCCGATATGTTAAAATATTGTGAACTTCGGCCAGTTCTGATACTGACGATGTCTCATGAATCGCTGGACCTGAAACTCGGGCCAGAACTGAACAAACAGGATCCTGAATTCTCCTGAAATGAGTTCAGTATTAATTCAGATTTTGACTGTTTTCACTCTGCGGTTTTCTGAACGGCTCCAAAGATTATCTTATGAAATATTCCTGCCATCCCCAGACTGTCGTCATTGCCTCTGTTTACTCTGAACTCATGTTTGGTCTGGAGAGGTTCTGCATCTGCCACCTGCATGTTGGTGTGTGTGTGTGTGTGTGTGTGTTGCTCCTGCCGTGTGGCTCGACATCACACGCTGTACGACCAAACTTGTTAGATCTATGATTTTTAACAACATGCGTCTCTCAGGTTTTGAAAATCAACCGACAATTTTAAAATGTTGCTGTGTGAAGAAACCAGTTTACTTGGTTTTGTTTGGTCCATTTGGGCTCGTGGCTCTGATGTCGACTAATTCTGTAAATTCTGCTTACATCCACAGAGAAGTCTCCATATTTGTTGGACAGGAACGCCGTCGCCGTCTGATCCATAATGTCCAGCACAAGGAAGAACGAGCTTTGCCGAATATGCGGCGGTAGTCTCCAGGGAAACCAACGCCGATGGCTGTTTGCGGCCCAGAACAGGAGGAACGATCAGCCCGGAACCCCAACCGGGTCAGCGAGAGGCGGGAGCCTGACCCGGTCCACTCAGAGCAGTCCCTGGGGTGAGTCAGGAGAAAAGACCTGTCCTCCACGCCAGGGAGGCACTGATACGATACCTGAGGTTTAGCAAACCGCTGAACTGACTTCATTTCTGTTTTGACCGCAGACATAAATATTCTGATTTATTTAATAACTCTGCACCAGTTCAGCTCAGGTTAATACACAGAACTTTAATCTGTTCAGTCTGGAGAACTGAACAGATTAAAGATAGAAACTGATCGAATCAACAGATTCACAACCAGACATGTAAAAATAAACAGCAGCAAACTTTCTTTCAAATGTCTAAGAAAATAAATACAATTATGAAATAAATAACAAAGCACAACGTCGCTCAGGGCACAAAGCATAGAATTAGATTGGATAGATCTGCCCTCATGGATCAGACACATCGGCATTGATACCCGATCTAGAAATGTTTCAGTATCAGAACCGATACAGATATCCATATCGGATCGGTGCATGTCCACTCCATGCTGCGTTCTGGAAATAAATCTGTTGTTTGTTCACAGGCAGCACCTTGTCTCTGGGCTCCTCCGGGTCTCTGTCCCGGTCCCAGGTGTCCCTGAGCTCCCCGTCCAAGTCTGTGGACATTCTGGCTGTTCTGACCCACATCCTGGGACAGTCGGTACCGAGGAACGGCAGAACCGGAGAGTTTGTGTGCGGCAAATGTGTTTCCGCTTTGGAGCGAGTGTTCAAGTTCGACACGGTGATCGCCCGGGTCCGGGTTCTTTCGTCTGAGCGGCTTCAGAAGCTGAGCCAGGAGCGGGACAGGATCAGGCAGTGGGTCCGGCAGAACTACCGGCAGAGACACCCGCAGGAGCTCCGGAACCGGAGCAGCGCCAGCGAGGAGGACAGTGAGGCGGACAAGGACGGCTACCGGGACATGCTGAAGGACAACATGGCTCTGTCAGAGTACGAGTGCTGGTCCGAGAAGTGGGACACGTGTCCGTACTTCATCAGAACCGGCAAACGGTGCCGGAGGGGCAAAGGCTGTGAAGGCTGCGACTCTTTGCGGGTTTCTGATTCAGACTACGAGTCGGTCTGCGGGATTCCTCGCCACATGCCCTTCTCCCCGTTGGAGCTGACCCGGGACAAGTCCCGGAGCATGCCGCTCCACTGGCACGGCGTTCCCAGGTCCAGCCCGCCGTCCCTGACCGGGTCCAGCCTCTCGCTCCGGGCGCCTTCCCGCACAGAGTCCGTCCATTCGCTGGACACTCTGGACGGCAACGACCCGTTCTGTTCCCCGGCCGACCAGTCGGTTAGCTTTGTGCTAACAGAGCTGAGGAGCGTCGAAGGGAAGCCGCTCAGCTCGCCGTCAGGAAGTAAGATCCCAGTGCTGGGCCGGAAGGGCGGGAAAAACCCCGGGCCGGCGTCACCCAGGGTCAGCCGGGCTCTGACCTTTGGGGATCTGGAGAACGGAGGAGGTCAGGTGGAGGAGGAGGACGGAGACGTGCTGGCGGAGCTGAGGGACGAGTACATGCCGCTGCACCGAGAGGTGAGCGCCCGGCCAGCGACATGGTGCTGCTGTTGGTTTTCCAGTTACACAGACAGTCACGTTATTGTGAATTAGTTTCTTTTTAGCAGTAAATTAGAGCCTTGAAATCTGTACAAATGGATTTAGGACAGTGTCCTGGTCCTGGAGGCTCACCGCCCTGCATGTTTCACACATTTCTCTGCTTTAATACGCCGCATTCAGCTGATGGCAGCTCAGCAAACACCTGTCACTTGAAATGTGCAAAAGCAAATCAACAGCTAAAACATGCAGGGCAGCGAGCCTGAGGCCCAGCGCTGGGAAAGCAAAGTGAGCTAAAGCAAAGTGAGCTAAAGCAAAGTGAGCTAAAGCAAAGTGAACTAAAGGATCAGCTGAAGTTTTCCTGCCAGCGGCAGCTAACATTACGTTGATTTCTCAAAAAACCAAACTTTTAGCATTTTTGATCAAATATCTATTATAGAAAATGTTATTTTTGAAGAACAGGCATTTTATTTCTGTTTTCTGTTCAAATAAAGAAAATAAATGGAATATAAAAGAAAAATTGATCCAAAATAATATTACTGATACTTTTAATGTCATTGATTATTAAATCAATATTAAAAAAAAACATTAGTTACTTTATCATTTTAACCAAAATTATAAAGAGCCTCTGCCGTTCGGACCGCCTGATCCAAGAGAACCTCTGTGATTCCAGAACAGCACCGGCCGGCTTCAGAGTGCGGTCAGGCACCTCCGAGCCCAACTGGACCAGGCCGGGACCCGGATCAGAACCCTGGAGGCCGAGCTGAGACGGGCCGGACCGGATCAGGTCAACGGGTCGGAGGACCTGGGCTTGGTAAGAACCGCAGATATTAGTTATGTTGATCCTGGAGATCTGAAGCGAGAAGAAACCAGAACAACCGAAGAGATCAGAGATCACTGAACTGTCAGCCGATTTACTGAACTCCCTCGTTGTGAAGCAAACTAAGAGCTTTTCAAATAACATCTTTGAAGCAAAATTCACTGTTTGTCATCTGACTGGATGAACGTTTTATTCCTTTAACTTTTATTTGAGCAGGTTTCCTACAACAACGTATTCGGAAAACATTAAAACAGAAGAATATCACAAAACAAACAGAAAAAATCAAAATGGGCGTTGAAGCAACGAGACGCAGATCCGTTTCTGAAAGGCTGAGAAAAAGCTGCTAAATTTATGGGGACATAACTGAGGAGCAGGATGACCTTTGACCTTTTCCTGGTGATCCTAAATGTTTTACCACAGCAGAGACGGCCTTCCTCACGTCTCACCTCCACCTGTCAGCAGTTCTCCGTCTGCTCAGCTTCTGGCCGTCGGCTCCAGTTAAAGCCAATCATTTCTGGATGTTTCTGTGAAGCGAAGGCCACAGATTCAGGGTTCGCTCCACAGCTTCATTACGAAGCCTCTTTCAGGTGATTTCAGCAGATTAAACATCGCACGTTATGGCTCTAATTATAGATCCGCGTCCCGCCCTGGTATGTCAGCAGCTCTGAACCTTTTGATTCGGCTGGAAAAGCAGGTTTATGGGAGTCAGCTGGCAAACAGCCTCATAAAGCAATCAGTGTGCCGTGGCAGCGTGAAGAACGGCGCTGTGAAAGCAGCGCGGGGCGTGTCATCAGAGCCGCAGGTGCACGTGCTGGCCGGCGCTGTGAGGAATCCACCCGGACCGGTGCAGTGGCCCCGGGGCCCCTCAGCTGATCAGAACCGGATCGGTCAGACCGACGAGCCGCTGCAGGTTCAAACCAGCAGGAACCGAAGGCTTTCACTCAGGGAAAATATCATTTTCTGGTGGGAATGAGGCGTTAAAAAGCTGCTGGAGTTTTCCTTCAGGATGAGTAGGAACTTCAAACCTTCACTGAGCCTTAAACGTTTCAGATAAAACGTAACGTTTTATCTGTAAACGGGAGTGAAAACGTTTCCTGTTTACATTCAGATTCAAGATGAATTCAAAACGGGAAAGTTGATGAGAGATTGCTAATAAAATCAGCCGTCAAATGTCTGGCTGTATATTATTTTAGCCATAATTAACTTAAAAACTTAAGTCTTAAATCCATGTATCTAAAATTAAAATTTTTAAATTGTCTTAATTTCATAAACTATAGAAGTTGGCCTCTGGTCCGTTAACAACGGCTCTTAAATTGCTCTGTGGCTCGAGCCGTTTGATGCTTCCTGTAGCTTTTTGGTGTCCAACAAACTGATGGGCTGGACACAGAGAGCGACCAATCACAGCTCAAGGTTTCACACGCTTCAATGTCATTGGTCGCTTGGCTGAGGACGGCTAGCGCTCGTGGTCTCATCATGCTAGCTCTGTAGGAAATGACTGGAGAGGGAGTGACATCACTTCCCTTAAAGAGCAAATCCACCTCCTCTGGCTGGACGACGTCTGCCTTCGTTTCTGGTGCAGCAGGATTCCTCAGGCACTTTGATTTTCAGTCTTTACATGAATTAAATCTGGCACTAAACTTTGAGTTTCTGAAACCTGCAGAGTCCCAGATTAATCTGCATTCACATTTAAACTGATCAGTATTTACATTACGACTTAAATGTAAAACCCCAGCCTGTGCATGGACTCTCTCTGCGAATCAATCTGAGTCTTTGGTCTTTTTCTGCGAGTCTTACAGAGTCTGATTTCACACACCCCCCCCACACACACACAGATAAGTTTGTTTGGACCCGGTTCTGTAGGTGCCACCAGACATCCATGTTTTACTGTAGTTTTGATTTGCTGCAGGTTGTTGATAATTTCCTGTTTTCCTTCTCTAACGTCTGAAATCAAACCGTTCTTCTTCTTCTCTCCCTCCAGCTGAGCCAGGAGGGCGGCGGCGGCGGCGGCGCCTCGGTGCTGCAGAGCCTCGGTCACGCCCTGCACGGCCGGGAGCGACTGATCCAGGTGTGTGAGGCCGGCCGGGTGGATCCAGTGGATCCAGTGGATCCTCCGCTCCGACTCAAAGGCCACAGGAATGTTGTTTGCTGTGGAGCTGCAGGGGGCGGAGCTTCTGCTGCTGGGGGTTAATGATCCACACAGGACTTTGTTTGACCTGTTGTGGGCAGACCTAACCAAACAGATGACCTTTGACCTCTGCTCCCAGCTGGTTTTAGAGAGAATGAACAGCAGTTAAAAAACAGATGGTTTTTCTGCTGACCGGTCCAGTAAGCAGCCGCCTGCAGTTTGACGCTGTGGGTCGGATCCAGAGAAACCGGCCCGCAGCATCACTCATCCTCCACTCTGCCTCCACAGCCTGATCATGTGACCAAAGCACAGAGGTCTAGTTAAATCCTGCTGGGTTCTGGATTCTGGTCCAGGACCAGCACCAGGACCAGGACTAAAACCAGAACCAGGACCAGGACTAAAACCAGAACCAGGACCAGGACTAAAACCAGAACCAGGACTAAAACCAGGACCAGGACTGAAACTAGGACCAGAACCAGGACCAGGACCAGGACTGAAACTAGGACCAGAACCAGCACCAGGACTAAAACCAGGACCAGAACCAGGACCAGGACCAGGACTGAAACTAGGACCAGGACTAAAACCAGGACCAGGACTAAAACCAGGACCAGAACCAGCACCAGGACCAGGACTGAAACTAGGACCAGGACTAGGACTAAAACCAGAACCAGGACCAGAACTAGGACCAGGACTAGGACCAGGACTGAAACTAGGACCAGGACTAGGACTAAAACCAGAACCAGGACCAGAACTAGGACCAGGACTAGGACCAGGACTGAAACTAGGACCAGAACCAGCACCAGGACTAAAACCAGGACCAGAACCAGGACCAGGACCAGGACTGAAACTAGGACCAGGACTAAAACCAGGACCAGGACTAAAACCAGGACCAGAACCAGCACCAGGACCAGGACTGAAACTAGGACTAGGACCAGGACTAAAACCAGAACCAGGACCAGGACCAGAACCAGGACCAGAACCAGAACCAGAACTAGAACCAGAACCAGGACCAGAGCTACAACCAGAACCAGGACCAGGACCAGAACCAGAACCAGGAACAGGACCAGAACTAGAACCAGAACCAGGACCAGAACTAGAACCAGAACCAGAACCAGGACCAGAACTAGAACCATAACCAGGACCAGAGCTACAACCAGAACCAGGACCAGAACCAGGACCAGAACCAGAACCAGAACCAGGACCAGAACTAGAACCAGAACCAGGACCAGAGCTACAACCAGAACCAGGACTAAAACCATAACCAGGACCAGAGCTACAACCAGAACCAGGACCAGAACCAGGACCAGAACTAGAACCATAACCAGGACCAGAGCTACAACCAGAACCAGGACCAGAACCAGGACCAGAACCAGGACCAGAGCTAGAACCAGAGACGTTCACAAACTGCTCCTTTTAAATCGGGACTGAAAACATCTTTTCCTTCCATCAACTTTTGCACAAAGACGATGTGTTTTATTTCATATCTTTACTTCAGGCTGTCAGCTGCTTCTGAGCCTGTTTGGTTGAAGGTTTTCCTTTTGCAGCGCTGGCGGACAGAACCGTGACCTGGACGTGTTTCTGTGTTTCTGCCTCTCAGGAGTGTTTGGTTCTGATCCGAGGTCTGTGTGTGGAGAGCGGAACCGGCGCCGAACTGGGAACCCGGCTGACTGGGAAGCTGCTGGAGACGCTGAAGGAACTGCTGTCTGATAACAAGGTCAGAGGTCGTCTGACTGGCTGCTGCCGGGTCAGCTGACGGCCTGCGGGTCGCTGTGACCTCCAGGCTGGAGGTCACACGGATCAGCTGACGGCATCCAGAGGACCGGGACGGAGATGAGATGTCTCTGCTGATCCGTCCTGATGTTGTGTCCTCGTCTGTCCTGCAGGTTGCCCTGGAGACTCTGAGGTCTGAAGCCACTGAGGCGGAGAGGAGCCTGGCGGCGGAGGTGGAGGCGCTGAGACGAGCCGGACGGGACCGTGAGGCGGACCTGGACACGCTGAGGACGGTTCTGCAGAGCAGCCAGGACGTGGTCGACGTGAGGACAGACGATGTTGTTAGACGTCCCGGTCTGGGCCGAGCTGAGCGTTGTTCCGTCTGCAGGAGCTCCGGGCGTCTCTGGAGGACAGGGAGCGCCGGCTGGACGAGGCGGAGACGCAGCGGGAGCTGTGGAGACGGAGCGCCGCCACCGCCGCCGCCGTCCTGAAGGACAAGGACGCTCTGATCCTGAACCTCCAGCAGCACCTGGACCACCCGGTGAGCCGATCCGGTTCTGGTCCAAACCTCCATCTTTACTGCGGTTCACTGGAGGTCTGTGTTGGTCTCCATGGAGACGGGCCAAGGCCTGTTCCCTCAGTCCGCTCTCTGGAACCAGACAGGAGTTCAGCTGCTCTGCAGATGACCTCTGACCTTTCCCAGGAGCTGCTTCTCTACAGTGCAAAAACGCAAAACCATACCAACCACTGCAGTCTTGTTTTCAGTGCAAACTTACAGTTGGTACAGTTGAAATAGAGAAATGGTTTCTTGTTTAAGTTAATAATGCTGATGAAAATCTGCCAGTGGGACTGGAACCTGTGGACTGGAAACCAGCTCCTACATTTAGCTGAGAAGTTTCTCATAAGTTAGTTTTATATTTCTATTTGCAGTAGAAACCAGACAGAAATAGTTGTTAATATTTTGTGTTTTTGCAGTGCAGCGTCATCGTTCTCAGCATCGGGTTCTTATCAGAATCTGAGCGGCTCGGCCCGATCTCTAAGAACTGCTGGGTTCTGTTGATCTTCTGCACTGGTTGCAGTTCAAACCAGTAAAACCAGGAAACATTTGTTTTTTTTTTAACCTAAAACTTCTAAATCTTCTCTCTCTCTGATTGGTCAGCAGTCGACAGGAAGTGAAGCGCAGGCAGCTGGGCTGAAAACTGCAGAGGAAAACAGCGCCACCTTGTGTGAAGAGGTCACCAAACTGACTGCAGCTGTGCAGGCGTCGCAGGAGCTGCTGCAGGTTCAACACGATGAACATGAAACATTTCCAAACTCTGAAAATGTTTAAACGCCACAAACGGGCAGAAACTGATCAAACCTGAAGGGTTAAATATTCTGGACTTTATGAATAGGAAGTGAATAATTTTACCACTGGATGCACTGCAAAAATATAAAGATTTTAACAACCAGAAAAGTTAAATGGAGCTTAAATCATGAATAAAATGTAGAGTTACAAACCTAGTTGCTTAAGTCTGGGATGAAAATATTGATTATGATAAATCCACATTTTCCTGAGCCTTTTCTTCAGGGCTGTCCAATGTGTGGCCCCGGGGCCACTTGCCCTCGTTAGCATTCCTCAAAGACACCCTTCAGGTTGTGAGGATGTTGGATGCTCCCCTGAAAGGATCCGGGTCGGTCGGGCTCCACTCTGCTGAGACACAGATGGTGACGGGACAGATTGTTCAGCTCCAAGCCATTAAAATAATCAAAAGTTTGTTATAAAATAAGAAAGAATCTAATTAATAAGATTTTTGAAAAAGAGCAATAAGGTAGATAAAATAAAAACAAAGTCTGGTTAGTTCTGAGATAATATTTGGATGAAACTGGATCAAATAAACCGGTTTGAAGGGAATCGTTGATAAACTAGACGTGAAAACTTCTCCAGTTTAGATTCAGCTGAAGGTTCAGCACCATCTGGCTGCAGCCGGCGGCTCTGATCCCTCCGTCTCTCCACCAGGCTCAGCAGCAGAGCCACGCCCAGACGGTCAGCTCCCTGACGGCCCGGCTCCGGGACGCCCGGCAGCAGCTGAGGCAGGCGGAGGAGCAGCAGAAGAAGACGGACAGGGAGCGGCGGACGAGCCGAGAGGACGGCGAGCGGCGGGAGCGCCTGCTGACGGAGAGTCTGCAGAAGAGAGACCGGCTCATCGAGGTAGAGAACACAACGTCCACTGCTGCCCTCTGGTGGCTCAGCTCTGAACTGCACCTGATTCCTGACATGCTACAGTTAAGTACGGTGGCCCTGAGGGGCAAAGCACTACAACATTAACGAAAGCACTACATAAGGAAGTGGAGAGTTGTTGCCTTTTCTATGTAACCTTTCCTCTTTCAAATGAGAAAGAAGAAGCTCCGGACCAACATTGTGGTTGGTCCGGTGCTGGTCCAGTATCACCTCATATGTATGTCCTGACTCAAAATACTCTCAAAGAGTAGTGGTAAGGTTTGGATCACGGTAGGGCTGTTGCAAACGAATATTTTAGTAATTGAGTAATTTATCTATTATTCTTACGATTAATCGTGTAATTGGATAAAAAAAAGATAAAATAAAACATAGGTAAATCTAACATAACAGCAGTTTTACTATCACATATCAACATCAGTCCAGTTTTTCACATTGAGCTTCTCTAAGTTACTTTTCTGTAGTTTAGAAAATGAACCTGTAACAATAACAGCTCACTTTGTTAACTTGAAGAAAAGTTATACAAGAATCTGAAATTAATTCAATGTAATA
>CAEGAE010053723.1:0-16786 GCA_903067095.1 Girardinus metallicus
TCCAGCTCTCTCCTCACTTCCCTCCTCCCACATCTCTTCCTCTCCTCAAACCTTTAAGGGATTAATACATATCATTGCATTTTATTTTTTATTGATCACTGACAAAGGTTTAATGCTGGATTTATGAAGGATATTGTTAATACAATATCTACTACTAGCTTATTTGTCGAATGTTTAAAAACAAGTCATGGTGTATTTAATTCTGAAAAATTGGCTTTATGTTTATTTACCTGCTTTAAATGTGTCCTAACATAGCCATTCAACAATTATGTCAAAACTTTTGAACATTTATGACTGTAGAACAAATGATTTATTAACATTTACAGCTATTTTGTTTGCATTCATAAAGCATTATTGCCAAAACTTTTAATAGGCTTTGTTTTCTGATGTTCAGGTACCAATAAAATGTTAATATATTCCTTTTAAACCTATAAACTAATCATCTGGCATTTACTACAATATTATCTATGTTCCTAATTCTGTACAGGGCTGACAACATGTTACTGAACTCTGCAATTACTTGCACTGGAGAGTTAGTGTGGATACCCCCTCCCCCCTCCACTAATTGATTCCACAAAGAACCATCATTATGTATTTGCAGTTATAACTCGATGATGAAGATTTCTGCACCATTTCTTTCATCTTCATCTATGCCTCGGATTCATCCTGGTAGAACAGCTTTGATCAAATTCTGTTAAAAAATCCTACTGGACTGACTCAGCCAAATTAGAAAGTGAATTATTCCCTTTTTAACAACTGTGCCGTTAATTTAATTAGCTGCTTATTTGCGATTTATTGTCATGGTCACTCATCCTCGTGTTCCCCGACAGGTTGGTCTGACATAGCCTGCTGTTGTGTGCTTCTGTAAGGCTTGCTGATGCAGTTTTAAATTAGTTGCCTCTCAGCGTGTTTCAAAGCATCCTTCTCCAATGTCAGCCAAAAGAAATAATCTATTCTCAATAGATTTAATTTGGGGTATCGGTATGCAGACATGTTTAATTTCCTATTGTGACTTTTTTCTTTAGTAAAACGTGCTGTTTTTCCCTCTCTGAGCTTAAAATATTGCAGCCTACTGATATTCTTCAATGTCTTTTTAACAGGGTTTCCGCACTAAAAGGTAGTACATTAAATTAGCTCAAATTAAGGCCAGTAAAAGGTAATAAAAGGGAACAAATAGAATTTGACTCTGTAGTAAATTTTTCATGACCCCTTAAATATATTTAGAATTTTACATTGATACTGACTTTTTGTTTTAAGTTCGTTTAACTATAAAATCTGTATTAAAAATTATATCTACTCCCAGGACCTGAGCTGACGTTGATGGACTCGATTGGTTCCGCTGTCCGATCTGTTGTGCGCATGCGTAGTGTTGGAAGCGCCTAAAGTGTTAGGACTTGCGAGTCATTTTGCGCCTCACCATGAGAAAAATATAAGTTTTCACGACTTTGGCTCGATGACCAGGTGAGAGAGAAGCTCTTTGTGCAGGAAAAAATATAAATCTGACTTCGTGACTGTGATCAAACCAAACCGAGCGGAGCATCTACCGTTCATTAGCAGTGGACCAGATCCCTATTTCTTTCTTTGGTGCGACACGAAGCGATGCCACTTCAAGCTCAGCTACGAGCACAAGTATTACCGTCACACCTCAGCAGAAAGCGGTACTAACAGCAACGCGACAGGTGGCGCAGACGGGCAGCAGACCCGACTGACACCGCTGACCTCTGGTGCCTGAACACCGCTGCTACTTACTTAAGTTAAATAACATCCCCAACTGCAACACAAACAGATGGCAGAGTGAACATGAGCCAAAAAGTAGTAAAACTTTTACCTGTGCAGCATTCATCAGCCGATACCACACTTTATTGTTTACAAGCGGAAATTTCGCGAATGTGCTGGAGGAGAGAAGCCGATTCTGACTTGGGATCCCGTTAACAAAATGAAAGATGTAGATGTTGTTAATTCGGTGCTATGCGCAACAGCATAGGAAAAATAACTCTGAAAACCGTTAAAGATCAACTCAAAACCACTTTTTTTTTCCCTCGCTCTCTCTGTCAGCTACGCTACACGCAGACTCGTTGCCATAGCAACTGACAAAAGCGCCACTTTACCTACCTGGATTCCACACCAACCCAGCCAGCACACCTAGGTGGGCCCCACATGGGAAAAAAGAGGGCAGACCATATGGGACCCAAATGGGTTTGTCCGCGGTTTCCATGATGGCCCCACATGGGTTTGTCCATGTAAGGTCACTGCCTACATGGGCCCTACATGGGTTTGCCCATGGAAGGTCACTGCCTACCTTTTTAAGGTAATTTTTAAGGTAAATTACCTTAAAAAGGGATTTTTTTCATTGGCTAGTCTATCCCTACAACTTCTCATATGAGGTTGGTTGTCAAGGCAGTATGTTTCCGGAGAATGACAGAGTTTGTCACTAATCAGAGCTTTTTATGTTTCTATGGGCTCCTCTACAGTTCATACTCCAGTCTTTTATTTGTAGTCTGAAGGTTTAGGAAAAGATTTTGGACTTGGATTGTGAGTGAATACTTAGTGTGTTTGGTGTGTTGGTTTGGGTGTCCATGAAGATGGCTGAGTGGCTGCACAGTGGCACAGTTGGTAGCACTGTTGCCTTGCAGCAAGAAGGTCCTGGGTTTGATTCCCGGGGTCTCTCTGCATGGAGTTTGCATGTTCTCCCGGTGCATGCGTGGGTTTTCTCTGGGTACTCCGGCTTCCTCTCACAGTCCAAAAAACATGAGTGTCAGGTTCATTGGTCTCTCTACATTCTCCCTAGGTGTGAGTGTGTGTGTGTGCATGGTTGTTTGTGCTGTCTGTTTCTGTGTTGCCCTGCGACAGACTGGCAAACTGTCCAGGGTGTACCCCGCATCTCGCCCGAAACGTTCGCTGGAGATAGGCACCAGCACCCCTCCTGACCTCCCTAGGGATAAGGGTGTTAGAAAATGGATGGATGGATGAAGATGGCTGAAATTAAAGGCCCAACTCCAGTCCACACCCTGGATGGTCTCTGTGAGAGAAGGGCTTTAATAAAGACTTATTCCCAAAATATGGGACACTTAAAGGTGGAACAGAGTTTCATTCTGTTCCTGTGTTTAGTAGTTAACGGATAGTGTGAATCGTAATGGCCTCAGACTTCTTTTTAGACAAACCCTCTAATCTTTATAGGATTTTCTTCAGTTTGTTAGGTTACTAAGTTTCTTACCGATAACCTCTTCCCTCAATTCAGGGTGTGGTCTGCCTTTAAACAAGCTGTGGCACTGCCACTTTTTAAGCTAAAACATTTAAACCCTTCTGACTGTGGAACCTGGGATTTATTTCGAAGTTCGGATCTGGGAGATGTGTGTATACATGTTCTGTTAACTCTTTGTTGCACTTTGTGTGGTCACCCTCAGCAGGGTGCCAGGTAGCAGCAGTCCTTGATTTCCACTCACCAGGTGAAGGATTTAAGGACCTGGACGCCAGTACTTAGCCTTAGTGTTAACCTGCAGTGGTAAAGCTCCGAGCCTTCTGGGTAGTCCGTGTGGCTCCCAGTTCTGCGTTTTCTTTGTTCTCCTCATCCTCGTCATTTCCTCGCGCAGGTTACCTTTGCTGATCTCCGTATATGAATTTCCTGAGTTTCGTTCTGACTTCCTGGTTCCTCATCTGCTCCGTTGATTCTGGACAAACTAACACGGCTAGCTCCATCCAGTCCCTCTGCTGCTGCGACACTTGTCCGACATCCAACCCCTCCACTCGGCTGCCTTCATCTTGGTAATCATTTGAAAAAAACAGTTCTCCATCTGTGCCGCAGACTCACCTACTGGATAGTAACAACTAACACCTGCAGCGAGTCAAGACTGCTGCTACCTGGCGCCCTCATGAGGACGACCACGCGAACTGCAACAAAGGGTCAAACCTGCAGACACCTTCCAGATCCAAACAGAAGTTGCCTTTTCTTTCCCAGGTTCTTTTACAAAATTCTTTTTTTTTCCGCCCCTGCTGGAACTCTTCTTAGAAGAGAATTGTGTTCATGAAAAGTTTCAATATGGCTTTAAAAAGTTTCACAGCACTAAAATTGCTATCCTAAAGTTTTTTAATGACCAGGTTATAACTTTTTCTTTGAAAATCCCTGCTTGTCTGACTCTTTGAGGTTTGAGTGCCTTGTTTGACATTGGATTATTGCATCCTTTTATCAAGGCTTGAGCGTTGTGTGGGGTTGGAAGGAATTGTGCTACACTGGTTTAAATCTTTAATGGGGGAAAAAAGCTTCCCATTCCAGATAGACACGTATTCTTCAGCCGCAACACTTGTTACTTGGGGAGTTCTGCAATGATTCATTCAAGGGCCAGTCTTTTTTTTTTTTGCCTTATGTTAGACTTAGGGTCTATTTCTATGAAATATCTCTTTCCACTGCTTTGTTGATGGCATTCAACACTATCTGCCCATTTACAAAAAACAGCTCTGTGATGGCATTATTGGAATGTCTTGCTGATATAAAGGTGTGAATGAACTCAAGATTCCTCCTCCTCAACCATAATGCAGCAGAGGTATCTTATATATTAGATCTTTCAAATGTCATTTTTGAGCTCTCTGTGAAGAGCCATAATATATTCTTTGACTACTCTTTTCACAAAGCACATCGGTTCAGTTGTCAAGATGAGCTTTTTTTCCCCAGTTATGTTTTATACTAAAGCAACGCCTTAAGGACTTTAGAAGTGCTTGTTTTAAGATAAATTCACTTACATTACTGTAATTCACTTTGCCGGTTTAGACCAGTCAACCTGTTGCTTGACCGCCTGTTGTTATGGGGAAAACAAGTTTCCCATTCCAGGTAGACACGTATTATTCGCTGCTGACTGCCTGTTAACAGGAAATAGAAGACATGCAATTCCAGTTCTGGCTTCTTATTTGTTCCAGGATTCATTTTGAAATGTTGCCACTGGTTTTGAACAGTTTATAATGTTCAAAATATACCATCCATCCACGAGAACACTGAGGTCAAATCTGATATTCTCAAGACTGAGCATAAGGTAAATGTACATTCTCTGCTGCTGCTCCAGAACTGCCAATCCATGTAACAGCTGCTCACAATCTTAAGGTTTTAAGTGCTTTTAAAAAAAACAGCTCTTTACCATGCCTTTTCATTTATAAAGGTTAATATCTCAAATATTTTTCATTTTGAACAAAAATTTCCTTTTATTGTTTTTCTTTAACTACCTGAATATGTTATTGCTATGCTGCATTTTGGTGGAACGTGTTTGTCGTACAGTGCAAAAGTTGACAGACATTTTATTGCCACTGTTATGTCAACAGGCTTATTTCTGTTAATGATTGCTATTCACTTCACCTTCCTCTTTTAGCAACATATTTTCTAACCTTGTCAGAACTTGCCTGAGAGATTCAAACAGACCGCACAGCTCTTGCTCACAGACTTGAAAGTTCTGCTAAAGTTTGTTTACGTTTCATGGTCCAAGTTCTGATCAAAGTGGACTTTTAAATCTTCTGTATAACTTAATCCTATGACTTCAAGACAGAGACATGATTTCGATCCAACAGGCTTACCTGGATGATGGGGTTGGTCTTTTCTTCAGGTTATCTCATATAAATGCTTTCAAAACACTACAAACCACAGAAAGCCAGCAGCAGCAGCAGGTAAGTAAAAGGTGCGGCGATGCTCTTGACAGATTTTATAACACGAAAAGGAAAGGGGAGGGGGGGAGATTATCTGATAACCACAGGTTTTCTATAGGCTTAACACTTTCCAGGAATTGAAGTCATGAAAAAGATTGAATTACACCATGTCTTACAATTAAAGCTGCACATTATCTTATTTTTTCCTTTTCCCAGCTGTTATTTTTGTCTACTTCACCATTCACAGGATAGGGGTCTGTGGTGTTGGGCAGTGCCTGAAACCATCAAACCGTAGAAAATCTCCTATTCTTCAAACAGCTTCTGGCAACAACTGTCCAACATTTTCTGTCTGTGGAAAAATAGAACAAATGAGTGATTTTTTTTTTTTTTACTTCGGAGCTGTTGGGTCTGCATGATTCATGAACCACATTTTCTTACTTTGGGAGTCCCTCAGGTGGAGATTGACTGGATCGTTTTGCTCGGCGTAATCTGACATGTGAAACAGTTAAGATGCCAAAACAGCAGCACCAAAGCTTTTCTTTTTTTTTTTTTTTTTGCCTAAAGTAGAATTTGTTTTGACACAACTGGTTAGTCAAGCTTTCAAAAACAAGCCAAAGGCCTAATTTCCCTTGACATATTTACTTTATTTTCTTTAGCATTTATTTATTTATTTCCATGAGGTTAGCCATGCTGGGTTGTCACAGCATGGTCTGCAGCAGAACTCTTTCATGCACTATGCAAATCATTTCAAAGTGTGTGCTTCAAACTTACAAAAGAGCATCGTTCTACATGAAATGCAGGTCATAAACGAGACGGCAGTCATTATTATGCTGTACATTTTCACATTTTTGCAGAAAGTATGAGCCATTTCATGCATTGTCTAGTGTGTTTAAAGCACATTTCACAAAAAATGCTAAGGCAAAAGTGAAGTCCCAAATCACGAGACAAAACTGACTCTGTGTACATTTAACACTTAGCAAGCAAATGATGAACATTACTAGATCTTTTTTTTTTGTTAAAGCAATCCTACTGATTGGTGTCATTTATGTTGATAACTTTAATCCCAACCCTCAAATAGTAAAAGGCTAAATCTTTAGGCAATTTGCAAAAGTTCAATTAATGTATTTAATTAGTACTAAAAACGCTTGGCCTGAGGGTGACTGAATAATTTTACTTTCTGTAGGAAGTTGATTGTTCAACTACTTTAATTAACTTGATTGTCATAGAAAAAAGTAAGATTGTGTGTGACAGACAGTTCTCACTTATTGCTTGGCCAGAAGTCTTTTGCAGATGAATACAGAATAAACTGGATATCACCACCCAGTCTGCACACCTTCAACACACCTTGCCCTCTCACCGAATAGACTTTGTGATTAAGGTAAATAAATTCTCATAGATGACTAATCCAAGATAAGCACCAAACAGAGATAAAGTGTTGCTCAACACTGGGGAAAATTCAGAAGATTTGCTCCCTAAAATAAGGGGAAATTAAACTAATGTTGTCATATGTCAGGTTTGTGGAACGGGCAGCTGCAATTGTGAGAGGTGGGGGCTCACTGGTCCAAATGAGCTGATGGTTAAACAGGTCTGAAACTGTGAGGAGTTTTTAAAATCCTATTGGAATCCAACAGAGGGTGCTAAAGCATTGTACATGAAAACAGGATGGTGACATTTGATCAGCAGCCCTTCATGTATCTTCTCTGTTTAGTATGGGGAAGCAGGCCTGACACTAAAGGAGGCATTTGAAAATCGGGTGCGGCTGAAGGATTAGGATGTGCTGGACTTATTCAAGGAAAGTGGTGATAGTCATTTCTAGTACAGTTTACACGACCGTTTTAAACCACCTTTTGCTTCTTTATGTTTTCCCTTCAGATAGCCAGATTTTCATGTAATCTTTCAAATGGTCAGCCTCAATGGCATGAGCTTATTTTCATCTTTTGTCTTTGTCCTTTTTTTTCTTAAACTTGAGGGAGATAGATAAACGGGATACATAAATGAAGTTTAAAGTCTAACTGCCCAGAGCAGATGATTTGTGTCTTAACGTTATCCTATAAAGGAAGATGGAAAGATGCATCATCCTTCAGCTAATCATCCACTATAAGGCAAGTTTTAATATAGTAGCTCTTTGGGAATAAACTTATTGGTACTAAAATTTCATTATGGCTGTCAAACAGTGTTTTGCTTTTGCCGAGTTAAAGAAATTGGAACAAATTGTGTTGCTGTGATGGACTGCTTCTAATAAAATGCCTAAATATCAAATTTAATACATGCTTCTGCTGAGTTGACTCTAGGTGAGGAGCTTTTCATGCTTGAATGATTCATAGGTCTGAGTTAAGTGGCTTAGCAAATAACAGTAATAATAAGAAAAGAACATCTCTCTAAAAATGGTCAGGTACTGAACAGAATGGACTAATAATGTACAAAGTGAAAAATTACTTGGGAATGCCCCAAATATGTTGACTCTAAATATTGAGAAGCCAGTAATGAATGAAGATCCGTCTGTTCATATGTTCTCACCCACCCGCCTTCAACGAACAGAAACCTAACCATTCTTTGCTAGTGCAGCTGTCTTTGATGTACTAACCATAACCACAAAAATAACCCAACCATCTCTGACTGTAGCCTTAACCTTACCACAGTAAGCCTCTGACTTTTAAGGACAACAGAAATTAGACATCCTCATTATTTAAGGGATGAAATCCTGCAGGGGTTCCAACTTGGTCCAGAAGAGGGAACAAAGCCAGTGCCCAGTATCACTTCTTTTCTTTTACTCTTTTTTCCATGCTTCTTAAGAGTTGACAAGCTTGAGTATCGACACAGAGTCTTACACAAGCTTGGCCCTGAGCCTGCTTGCCTGGCCTAATTGGCCTCAGGACCTCGTTCTGGTGTGAGCTATTGATCAGTCTCGGTGCAGATGCTGCTAAGTCACAGGCAGAGGACAGAGAAATGGCCAGATATAGTGAAAGTAAGCGCTGCAAAATCTGGGCATGATGTCTTAAGCCTTGTCATTCGCTGTGCAGAGCCGCACAGCGAGCAAAGATGATAGGGTCCTCACCTCGATGCACAGGGGTCCACATTCTTGCCACAAGCTGATTCAGACTCACTGATTGTCCTTTATTGTTACCACAGGGCTGATGGTGCCAACAAATGGAGGTTTCTGAATGCTGTGACCTCCACAGATCTATAGACAGCGTCTGCTTTAACAATCCCACCAGAGACAACGAGATGAAACCCCACCAACACTTGCAAAACCCACTTTTTTCTTCGAAAAACCTCTGCAGCAAATATTAGGAGAAAGAAAAAAAAGGCTGCGATGAGATTGCCACTGAAGAGCCCTTGTGGGGCAGGGGTGAGAGGAATGGTGATGCATGCTGATCTTGTATCTATCAGTACAAACATCCTATACGCCATTATTTTTTTGTCTGCACCTTCAACCTTTTTTCTATTCACATTCAGAACCTGGATCACATCATTTCGTTCTCATATTTTCCCATTTTGACTTCTTCTACCTCGTTGTCTCCCCTCAAAGTCATTTCAATGTAAATAGTGCCTGTGCTTATCTGCCTCTTAAGCCTCCTTCATCATTCTGTAAGACTTTTTCAATTCTCAGAAAAGCTCATAAAAGAAACATGCATATGTTTATGAGGCCTGCCACGCAATATGTCCTCCACAACCTCATAAAACACATTCTTCTTTATGTGGAGCCCAAACTTCTATTCTCTGCAGCATGCGAAGGCTACATTCCCATATGGTAATGCATTTATGATGCATGACAAGGCTCGCAATTCTCAATCTCCTCTGCAGCACAGCGCGAGTAACCAGAAGTGTCCAAAAGCCATAGCCGTGACAACGCGGATCATTATACATTTTTCTTTCTTTGCTCTCGTCTCTCTGTATTCCTCCCCATGTCTCCCTGCAATCCACTTTCATCCCGTTGGTGCGAGAGCGCAGCCACCAGGTGCACACAGAGCTCTTTGCTGGGTGGTGGTGTTGGAGTGAGTGTCCACTCCTGGACCTTTTCAGCGGCACTGAAAACCTATACGCATGTGTGCACACATTCACGGCAACCCGCTGATCCCGCCGCCTGTTTTATTGTCAATATCAGTCGGCTCAGGGGCTGTAGAGGTTGACGGCTGTTGACAGGGGCTGGATTGTGGCGGTAAAGACGATGGCAGCTCTCGCAGAGATAGAATGGCTGTATCTTGAGACCTCTTGGAGGGTGTTATTAGGCTGTTATGAAATCTGCCCCCTATCAGAGGTAAGAGGGAGGATATAGGCAAGATGCACTACAGAATACAAGTGTTGACTCTCTGCTTTCCTCCTATGGCTCCGTCTTATCTCCACCTCCAATTCATTCTCTTGCGCACACACATTTCTCCTGAGAGTCTTAACACCTATACTCGAGTTTTTCAATCAGCGTAGCCTGCAGCCTCCCCTGCACACTTGTGAGTAGGAAAGGCAGGGTAACGGTTTGAAGGTATTACCAAGGTTGTAAAAGTTGTGGTTTCAAAGCCACACACAAAAAACATATTAACCCTCCAATGGTCTAAAGTCCTTTTGATGAAGTGGAGTGACCAGGCTGTATGGAGAACAGAGGTTTCTACATTTTTCTCTTGCTAACAAAAAAGAGAAGTTCGTCTGTTTGGGGATATCTTTGTAAAAATCGAAGAGTCAAGCTGTGAGCAACATACTGCTAAGCAGCTGAATGAAGGCTCTACCCATGTAAAAATCTTGACTGATTAAACAGATACTCTATAAGTATTACTCTATAAATGCCAGAACTACAAAAGCTATAAAATTGCACAAAATAAGCCATTGAAAACTATTGCATGTTAATCTTATACTTTTACTTATGTCTAATCAAAATGACAAAGTAAATGTAACCCAGTCCAAAATAAAGGTATTTGGTATTGAGTTAAGTTCATGGAAGGAATAATAATTTAGAATATGTTAAACATGTTTGCTTAAATATGTTAAAATTGTTATAAATAAGTGTTAACAAAAATTTGTACTTACAGGAACTTGAAGTAATATGGTATACTAAGTTAAAAGAATTTGGAAAAATGTAGTTAAAACCATTTTATAGAAAAGTAATCGTCAACATATTTTATTTTGAAGGGCTCATGTTTGTAAGAGGAAGTGGGGTAGAGCAAAGCAACTTTACTAGTCCGTGGTTGGCTGAGGGTCAGGAAGGGCTAAGAGAGTAGCGTGGAGACAGTGAACGTATAGAAATGGGAAAGGAAAGAGATGAACCGCGCTGAAAAAACGTGGCGGAGTTATTAAGAAACGAGTGTTTTTGCAGATATTTAGGCTTTCAACTCGACGGTTTGTTAGTAGATATCGACTCTACACTCTTGTTTGCAGCTACTGTAATAATTTCAGACCGGAATTTACTGTACAGTAGGTGGAAAGTCATGTAATGCTCGCTAACGCATTAGCATTCATTAGTACAGTGAATGGAAATTGAATACTGTGAGCTAACTCGGCTAACGGAAGACTTAACTAATGTTTCCGTCGTGGGAGCGTTCCAGAGTTGAGCCTAGTGCGGAGAGATGAGCTTACACTGATAGTTTCTGTGATTGTGCTGGACGACTGTGTCTCCGTTGGACTTTCCTACTGTTTCCTGAATCCTGTGGATCGAGAGACTGGTGAAGGAGCTGAATAGAACATCGGCTTGCTGCATAGAAGGTGTCAAGATGGTCTTACAAGAAGGAGGAAGGGAGTCCGGGATGAAAGATAAGTGGCTTCGCCAAAACAGCTTAAATAGGTTCACGGTTTTGTTCAACTGCTTGCAGTTAATGGTAGAAAATGGTCTATGACAAACCTACACATAGTTAAGGTGAATTTGATTGCAGCATCATAACCCATAAGCCCAAAATGTAAAAAAAAAAAAAAAAAGTTAACTTGAGAATATAGATAAAGTGAGGGTGCATTTCAAATGATACGAAAATACCAAACACAGTACTGCACTTATTTGGTACCGCTGATATTAATACTTTCTACATCATCGTATAGCCAGTAGAAAAGCACTTAGTTTTCTTCCATCACATTTTACAAGGTTAATGCATAACTTCAGGAAGAGAGAGAGTAGGAGAGAGAGAAAGAGAGAAAAAAGAGAGATAGAGAGTGAGAGATTTCACCATTCCTGCAAAAATCTTTCTTGACCATTCCAAGTCCTTCAGATTACATTGCAGAGTTAGGAAAAGATTTAGCCCTTGGAATTTAGTCTGTGTCTGTTTGGCCACAAGTTTCAGTGGTCTTAAACTTTTTATTTATTGCTGTGTTGGTAGATATGGTAATGTTTTGGCATGTAGCTTTATGTTTTTTTGTTTGTGTCACATCATTTTATACCCCAGTGAAAAGACAAGTTGTGCTTTGCTAATTAAAAGTTCCGCTACATATTTTTTATGTTGATCAATGACAAATACCCACCCATCCATCCATCACCTGTCCGTACCCCTCACAAAGCCACACAGAGACAAATGGGACAGACAACCATCCAAAATCATACTTGCTTTCAATTTGGACGTATCAGTTAACATAAGTCATTGGGAGAAAAAGTAAATGAGAATAGAAAAGCAGAGCTGGCCCACTCCATGGCATTTATTTTTAAGATTAATTTTAAACTATTATGTTTTTTTTTTTTTTTTTACACAATCAAATTTCTGATATGTTTAACATCCAAACACAAAAATTATAGCTATTGGTCTTTAGTGGCAACTTGAGCAAATTTTTATTATATTTTCCTATTTTTTATGTTTGTTTTTTATTTTTTGTTTCTGGGTTGTCTGTTTTTTTTTTTTCTTTTTCAGTTGTGGATGGCTTTTCTTTTTTTTTTTTTTGATCTGAAGTCAGACATATGGATGTTTCCCATCATGTTTTGGCGTGCTCTTATGGAACAATATTTTCATGCACGTGTTTCTGCTACAATTTTCCTGTGCAGCTCATTAGGACAAATCATGTGTGGTTTTATAAGTGGATTTCAGATAATAATGTGCTCTGACATTGTTAAATTCAACACATTTACTTTGATTTAAAAGCATCAACACTCTCTGGATGGAGTGGAGGTACAGGGTCATTGTGGGCCAGGGTGGTTCGGGTTGGGCTGAATGGAGGGGACCACCTCATGGGTTCAGGTCATGGTTGCCCTTGGTGGTGTCACCTGCATCTGGGAGTATAGCATGTGTGCAGGAGGTGCAAGTGTGTGCACAACATTAATTCTTGTGTGTGTTTACTCAAGGTGTGTGGATGTGAGTGTCTGAGGGTGTGGGCATGAGGGTGGGGACCTGTGACTGTGTCTGTGTTGGGCCGCGCTGGGAAAGCAGAAAGTCATGGAGTGCTAATTAAACTCAAACTTAAAAACATGCATATAAAAAAATGTGGTTCATTACATTTGATTCATTTAATTTGTTACAGGTGATAATAAGTTTGCATTTGCTTTCAATATGTAATTTTTAATTTGACTCCCAAGCACACACACGAATAAATGTTCTCAAATTAAATATTGTCAATTGAGAAGTTCCATTCCAATTTTCATATGGTAATATGCTGCTGCAGTGAATGCATTTATTTCAAGAACTCTTAAACATATTCATCAGGGGGCATTTTTTATTCTTTTATTGTGACTTCTAATTTGTATGAACTCATCCAATAATCTAGATTCTTTTAGACCTGAGTTACCTTTCATTTTATTGGGTACTGACTTTAAATGCCTTTTGCTCATGTTTGAACTCAACTTAAAAGTAAATGGTGCAATAAACATAATTTGTTGCAGGGCTATGAGTGTTTAGTTCAAAATAAGAGCAATAACCTGTAACATTAACTACAAAAAGTTCCTAAAGATTTTGTTTTTGTTTTTCTATCAAAATATTTCAGTATTTTTTTTTTTATTTTCAAACATCCAAGCTGTGACAAAGGCAAAAATATGGACACATTGTTATATTATTCACTGTGAACATGAATCAAGGATTTGAGACAAGAATCTTTTTGGAGGCCTCTTCTCAACTGGCTCTGTCAGCTGTGAGGCAGCCCGCTCTAATCCATTGTTACTTGTTGGATAAATTTGCATAATTCCACTATTGTTGCATCTCAGATCTTCCTCCATCGCCCTCTTTACCAAACCAAAGAAAGGAGAAAAAAAAAAAAAAAAGAGCCAACACTCTCAAACCTCTGCTACTTGTTGCTTTGGCAACACGGCCCCGGAAAAGCGAATAGAAGTACAGTGAGGCAGGAATAAGAGAGCTTGGCAGAAGAGAAAGGATTCAGTGGTGCACGGGTGTGGAGATGAAGAGGGTGTGAGGATGGAGATATGATGAACAGCGAGCAGGAAAAATAGGAGGGGAAAAGACGCGGCAAAGAAAGAGGGAAGACGGAGCGAGAGAAGAGGGGAAACTAGTGTTCAGTGAATGGAACATAGAGCAATTTTCTGTTGCTTAAAAAGTCATTTATCTGTGTCGACAGTCTATTAGTCATGTATTCGAGTGTAACCCCCCTTCCTCCTTCCTGGTCTACCCCCGTTCACACCCTCAGTGTGTGTTTGTGCACAAATGTGTAACATTTTATGTGTTATGTGTCTGCACAGTGTGTATGATGAGACTGTACTCTCACACTCCAGGGATCAGAGCTGGAGGCAAGAGAGGTAGTTTTTAAATTGCACAGATAAGATCAATATGTAGTTAAGGGTGGAGCTGAGCCTTTTAGAGTTAACATTGTGCTGTCTTGTATTAGCCCTACACAGGGTGAAGTAAATTATTCTTCGGGAGGTGATGTAGAGAACTCACTTGTCAAAGTAAGAAGTGTTTTGGAAAGTCACGTTTCTGTTCAGTTATTTGATTTCTAAATAAAATGACCTAAATCTATACAGAACATACATTTAAGCTGCTTTGCAATATTCTCTCATCTCTCTTTTGATTCACTGTTGCCTTCCATTTTCACTCAACTAATTTCATCAGGGGAGAAAGAGTCACGTCAAGCGCGCCTTTGATTCATTTTCTCTGAATGCTGTCGAGCTCCCATGCATGAGACATTATTTTGCTAAAAACACAGTCATCACTGTTCATTACTCCTAACCTCGTGATTATTGTAAGAATTGTCTTTGTGATGGAGGTAGCACACGAGATGGCATGCATGGACAAATAATATTCATGGAAATTCACAGGTCCTGCTTGAAAGAACAAAATTAGCTAGTTTTGAAGAATCTGTATGCAAAAGTGACAAAGAACAATAATAATAATAAAAAGCTCCTAAAATTATCATCCATAACATGATTTATGCATAAAAGTAAAGTTTAAAACAGGCTAAAGAACACACTTGTGTTTGCAGATTTATAACAGCAATTTCATTTTTCTATCCACTTATTTATCTATTCTCTCTGGCCAGTTTATTAGGCAGACCTGTTCAATTGCTCTGATTGTATGACAGCCTTGCTTCTGTTGCTGCAGCTACAATGTATCTCAACACCATCAGTGGTGAGATACATTGTGTTAATGATGGGTGAATGACTGAATGCCATATAAAATGCTTTGGCATCCTCTGGACTTGATAAAGTCCCATATAAATATTTCAGATGTCTGAAACCCAAGTTGTCAAAAGTTGAGCTCCTACAGTTTTACATGGTTGTCACACCTGACTCAAATTAGTTGACCATTAGCAGAACTCTGTAGAGCTTAACTGTATTCTGAGGTGAGATTTATCATTTAATTCAGGTGCAGGACCAGGGACATGTTTAATTGTTGCAGTACTTGAGTACTGAAGTTTCTGATTCCTGCCTTGGAAATGATAAAACACCATAAAAAAAAAAAAAAATTATGGGAGCCAAAAACTCAAAGACCTGTGAAACATGACAGTGGTGAAGTTGAATGGCTGAAGTTAAAAACGAGTATCAGAATAGGAAAGAAAGGGAAAGTGACTTTGAATGTTCAATTGCTGTGTCAACTGGGTTGATCAAACTACAGTATTTCAGAAACTGTTGATGTACTGGAACTTTCTCACATCATCAGCAGAAAAACCTTTAACCTTGAAGCAAATGGGCTATAACAGCTGAAAGCCACAGCAGGTGCCATTCCTGCTCCAAAAACTCTGTTTTAGGTACGAATTTATCAATTCTGCTGACAGATCGATCACAAAGATTTTCACACAAACTAAGATGTAACAACATGATTGGTGAGGATTAAAAACAAATGGCTGAGGGGGAACACCGCCACCCTTTTATTTTTCTTGTTCTCAGGGCATTGATTGCAGGAGAGATGGCAGTTTGTTCACCTTGATCTTTTACCTGGAATCCTAACCTGCTCTGGAGCAGCAGCTACCATGATGGCAAACAGAAAAATTAACACAGATCTTAAGGCAACAGGGGTTCCAACCAGGTAAACTGTACCTATAATGACAAGTAAGTGAATATGGTTAGATACATTTCCAACCACATTCATTTGTAATAATATGGTTACATAGACATTTGTAAGAAGCTGTGAATAAATACGGTGGCTGACTAATGAGATGCATTGACTTAAATGAAGAAGCTTTGTGTAAAATACTGATATAATCTATTAGTATACTTACATGAAGATTACAGGGACAGTATTATGTAAAATGGACTTTTCTGAGCTTTACATCATGTTATATAGTCCCTCCTCCAAAACATACCTGAGGTGTTGCTTTGATTCTTTTATACATGTTTGAGAATCCTCTAATCTCCCATGGCAGTCTCTCAGCTGTGCAAAATGCCTGAGTGAACTTAGCACCGCCTCCGAGGCACAGCTCCTCCTCGGAGCTGCAGTTTCCGAGCTTCACAGAGCAGCCTGTGACTTCCCCACTCAGCTCCTTCTGACTAGCCAGCAGCAGTTAGCAAACTGAAAAGGTGGAACTGCACATCTGTTGAGCTCATAAAGCACACTGCTTCTCAGTGATACGCTGGTTAAAGGGTTCATAGAGGAACAATGTTGTGATGACTTCTTGAAGGTGGAATTTCAGAAAGAGCAGGAGTTTTTAAAGAAACGGGTTCATTTTCGAGGCGTTGCATTAGGAAATTCAATTGCTTTTAATTTATATTTGATATATGTAGTATTTTTAAAACTGATGGTAACATAGTTACTTGATTGACTGAAAGAAATGTAAAGTGCTTTGGCATCCTCTGGACTTGATAAAGTGCCGTATATACATATATATA
>CAEGAE010053727.1:0-15622 GCA_903067095.1 Girardinus metallicus
TATATTTTTTTTTTTTTTTTTTTTTTTTTCTTTGTCATCTCTTTGCAAACTTAGAAAAGGTTAGAAAAGGTTACACAAAATGCTTTAGGCTATAATTTGAAAGCAAGGCTGATCTACATTTAATTTCTCTTTCGTAACTATTTCATCTCTAACTGAGCTTTGGACTTCCCCTTCTAGAAAAGCAATAAGCAGTCAGGCCAGATTTGTTCTAGTTCTAGTCAGGGGCAGAATAAATCTCCCATGTTTGTTTTGTCACTACTAAAGATATTTCAAACACCCGCTGCTTGGTGAAGAGTTGTCTCATAAGAACAAATTAATTCAACCTCAGCAGTAAAAAAAAAGCAAAACTGGGAGATTTATTTCACTCTGCGTCATGAGATAAACTAATTAGGACGTCATGTATAGTAAACGGGTTCCTCCACGTCATGGCGCTGCTACATCTAATCTCCAGTACACTGGTGCCTTCAGGTGCTGTGGGAAAGTGTTGGTCATACTTGATGTGCGTTGAGTGAAATTAAAATGAAACGTGGAAATTTCTGTCACGTTTTTGGGTAGTAAAACAAGTTTTTTTGTTCTTTTCATTTTAATTATTTAAAAGATTGTATACGAAATCCCAGAGATTTTTGTAATTGGTATTGTTTTACTTTTTGTAACTGAGCTCTAGCTGTGCTAATTGAATAAATATAAAGGGTAAGATCCTAAAATATTCACTTTTCTTTCTTTTATTTACTTAAAGGACACTAGTTTAACAATGCTGTGTTAAAAACAACAAACATGATTTTTTTACTTTTTACACAAACTTTTCAAAATCAAAAGTCAATTGATTGTGAATACTAATTTTATTTTATTTTTTTTTACTGTGCACTCTTTTTGCCGATTTCTGTTGTTTTTTCTGTCTTTGGTCACATTGTTCCGATCACTCCAAAAATTGCTAGAGTAAATACAAAATGCATTAAAGTGATGATTTAAAGTGGAAGGCAAGACCATTCCCAAAAAGTCTTTATTTTCCCTTTAAATGGTTCTATTACTCATTTGCATTGGGTAATAGTAAATATTTCCCTGTGCTTATTTAAAGAAGTATGTTGCCATTTTAGGAATCTGGTCTGCACTTGACCAGCACCAGCTGTAGTTCAAATCTAAAATCCTTAGAGTGGTGTCCAAAGTCAGTGTCCTCTGTGATTTGGATGCTTCCCTGATTAATCACACCTAAGTCAAATGACAGCTCATTATCAGGCAGCTGCAGAACTTGATTACATAGTGAGGATGATTTAAGTGTTTGAAAAAGCTGTGTTGGAGAAGGGACTCGTCTAAAACACGCAGGGCATTTATGCTTGAGGACTGTTGGAAACTGTCAATTGTTCTTAATTGACTTAACATAAATAATTAGAGCTGAAAACAGAATTAAACTGTTTGTATAGGCAATAACATATTTATGTTAAGCATCATTTCCCCCTTTTTCGATAATTAAAATTATCAGATAGAAAAGGATTTTACTTTTTATGTTTTTTTTAAAGAACCATGCACAGTTGATGCAAACAGTTGATTGTTTGCATCCATGCACAGTGGATGCAAACAATCATTCATATCTTATGTCTCTTTGCAGGCCAAAACAGAGGGAAGGTCTAAAAATGAGGAAAAAGAACAATACAAAATATAGAAAAATAAACCTAAATCAAAAACAACATAAACATTATAACAGTAGCTGATCTAACACTCATCCTTGTGGAACACTCATAATACACTTTGTCAGACTGGATGATACAGTCCATTTTTATAATCCTGGCAAATTGAGCTTCAACATGATCTTTTAATTTTACAAACACGTTTCTTCTGATTTGTATGGATTTGAAGCAATGTTACTGGTAAGCAAGAGTCTTAATCTGAATCTGATACAGAAACTGGAAAGGAAGCTAAATATTAGAGTAATGGTAAAGAGGCCTTCTGACCTCAAGAAGGAAACATGAATACAGAAGGAAATATGTTGAAGCAGGGTTTTACTGCACTGATTCCAATAAAGATTTTTTTCATTGATTACTGAGAATGTTTTATATAATTTCCAACAAACTATCTCATTTTCTTTCAGAAACAAGCCTCTTGTTGAATAAAAATAATTAATAAAATAAATCTGCCATGGATATGAATAATTTTAGGATTAACTCTCCAACTTCAACACATAGCAACCTATTTGAAAAATAGTTGTTAAAAGTTCATTTTGACATCAAACGTTATCACTAGGTCTCTCAAATTCTTCATACAGATCTATCAACACGCTATATTAGTCATCTAAATGAACAGAAATCAACTCTATGAGTTTCTGCTTTTGAACTGACGCACTCAAGCAGACTTACTTTCTGAGTCAGAAAGAGTCGTGTTGGATTTTACGAGGGAACCCTGAAGGTACCATATCAAACACTTGGCCACCCCTTCCTCCTCCGCCTCCTCCTCCGCCTGAAGCTCCACTATCTTTAGCCCTGCCGCGGATTACGCTGCGCAGTGAGTGTGGGATCAGTCGGACGGCATCCCCTCTGCTCGGTTTACCGCTGCTGTCTGTAACATCGCGCTTAGCTCTCTTTCTGCGCCACTGAAACCATAAAACAAAACAGAAATAAAGTGATGGGGGAATGACAACAACATTCGTCGGTTCTCCGTCCAGCAGAAGACCCCTAGGATGCTGCTGTTTTCCAGTCCGCGGTGCGGCCACCAGCACCGGGCCTCGCTGCCGCTGCTGCTCGCCGCCGCGCTGCCGCTGCTTATGCTGCTATGTTACGTCCCCGTGAGCGCCAGCCTCCCAGGTAATTACTCACATTTATTAAACCTCAAGCTGGGCAAGACTTGCCCAAAAGAAACAAAGGGTTAGTAGGTCACCTGTTTCCAGTGCTACTACTTATAGTTTAAAAGAACCCACAGGCCTTTTTGCCATATTTAATTAACACTTATTGTTTATCATGTAATGTTTGTGTGAGCAGGTAAAACCGAAGGATCTGGAGAAAAGCTTGAGGGAAATGAAAATTCCCTTCCTTGTCGGGTAATTTATTTCTGTTTCCTTGTAAGCAGTTGTTAATAATAGACTCGTTTCTTTCTTTTCCTTTTTTTTTTTTTTAAATGTAAGCAGGTGAATTTATTAGGTCGGGCTAAGGTAGATGCGAACTTTGCGACTTTTTCACTGGCGTCCTGAATCCACAAAGGTCAGGTTTACAGTGCACCAGTTATATGCATGCTAAGGCAGACCCTAAAGGATTGAAGTTAGTGATAATTTTCCAGTGGGATATTTAGTCCTAAAGTTATTGCTTTTCACCATTTTTTTATACAACTTTTTATTTAAATTAGTTCCAGAGGCTAGGACAAACCTGTCATATTTTTTTCAACAAACGATACAAAAATAATGTGAACTCTCTATTTACTATTTACTTTAAAAGTCCATTCAGCTCAGCTGTGCTTTCACTCCGAGTTCAGGATAGTTTGTAATATATTTTGTAGAGAACATTAGGTCTTATAGTCAATTTAGTTCATTGTTTTCTCTCTAGTTAATGATGAAACGGGATGTGTTGAATGCCAAAAACAAAATTGATAAAAGAATGGAAAATATAATGGAAGGTCAGTGACACTGGTATGACTGGTGAGTTCTGCTTTGGGCCGTTTACCATCTAGAGTAGGTTCTGTAATTTTTATAGGTAATTCTATGAACCATGGGAAGCATTAGCTAAAATCCAGCAGTGGGATTTTAAAAGCTTACTTAATTAAATCGTTAAGTCCGAGCTATAAGGAAATCTTGAAAAATCCATCAGTTTATTTATGATTTTGCCCTCTGAGCTGCATGTGGACAGGTTTGTGAGCCACGGTGAGATTTATTAACCCAATTTGCTTCTGGGTACATGTATATAATGTGATAGCCTGATGTTTGAACAGACAGGGAAGTTAAGCCGCTTCTCAGCTTTTAGAAAACAGAAAAAAAAAAATGATGGGAAAAGCAGCAGCTGAACTGTCGCTTTTAATCTTTAGCCTTTATCAGACACACAAAACCCCCAGACAGTGTCCGCATTAGCACTGAACATTCGGTGACGTGGCATTGACACAGGCTGCGGTGAATTTACCTCAGGTTTAAGCAGGGGGAATTGTTCACTTTAAACCACTGAAGTCTGAAGGTCATTAATGCGAAATAATGTAAAGGGTGAACGCAGAAACTCTGACTCAGAGACCGCAGTATTATTTTTTTTGTTTGTTTTTTTTTTTTTTACTATGTTGGGCAAGTTTTAATCTTTACATCTGGCTTTTCTAAACTAAAACCCAAATATTTGGCCACTTTCCTCTTGGATGTTGTGGTTTAAATCAATTTATTTGTGAGAATTGTGGAGCTTTCTCTAGCAAAATGTGGATTCTTGAACTCTACTGTGGATTACATTATCTGTGCTGCAAAATCCTGCTCTGGTTGATGGAATCAATGCAAAAAAAAAAAAAGACTGGAAAATGATATAGTTTACAAAATTGCAAATAAAAATCGAAGTCAAAACCTTTTTGTTCCACTTTTGCTGCAATAACAGCTGCTACTCCTACAGGGCATGTCTCCACCAAAAGGAGACAGAGTGAAATTTTTAAATCATGTCACATATATTCTCAACAAAGTTAGTCTGGACTTTGACTAGACCCTTCTGTTGTAGCTCTGACTGAGTGTTTAGGGTCCCTGGTGTCAACCTCTGCCAGTTTTTCAATTCCTTTGCTCTGCTGCCTGTGTGTGTTTTTTTTTTTTTTTTTTTTTTACGACATTGAATAGTGGATTAAGCAATGCTCTTTGAGTTTCTGTTTATCTACCACATTGTACTCCCTTAAATAAATAGCAGTTTGTGAATTGAGATGACAACATGTAAAAAGATTAAAGGGGTAGGAATACTTTTGCAGGTGCAGTATAATGCAGAATATTGTAATTATCTCTCAAGCATGCTCGGAGACTAACAGCTGGAGGATTGCGGGCCTTGTTGTCTTTGTCTTCCTGCAGAGAATATGTTCGTCTCATCGGCTGTCAGAGGCTGTGATTTGTTTTCAACGTGACAACTGTTGCAGTTGAACGCAGCTTGCTCACGACGGCGAGTGGCAGTGCTGCAGTATGTGGGCTATTGTTCGCATATGTCGTGTGGAAATCACAGGAGCGTTGGAGACGGCGCATTCTCCCACCATTCTACTGTGCAATAGCTGCAAAGGAAAGCTGTGTCAGTCTTGTAGGATCCACAGCTCCGCACAAAGTAAACAGGCTTAAATTCAATGTGTTTTCTTCAAAAAGAGAACACGTTCAGGGTTCAGGAAAATCGACGGCAGATGGATTCATGACTCTGCAACTGATTCAGTAAAACACTGACATATCAAGTGTAAATATGCCATCAAGCTGGTTCTGAACACTAAGATCTGTAGATGGAATTTATCCAAAATCCCCATTTAAGCAATTGCTTGCATAAACTGTTTAGTAAGCTCTGAAAGTTCCAGATTTATTGAACATTCAGGGTTTCTTGTGTTCTGCACAATCATTCTGTATTTATTCAAATATATTTAGTTTTGCGTGTTGGAGAAGACCTTCCTTCCTCAATATTCTGACTGAGAATGGTCATTGTTCTGCTGCCGAATTTGTTATTCCACAGCCCATTTAGAATCAGTGGGCTTATTACTCAGCGAGCCTTGGCCTGTGGCCTTTTTCCCTCACCAGGATTAAGCTTTAACGAGTCACATCCTTAAGTGTCACACTCTGCCTCCTCTTTGCATACACAGTGGCTTTTTCCTCTGAGATTTTTCATTCACCTTTTCTGCCCTGCAGCCAAAGAAGTAATTTACTGTGGGAATTAAGAGCTGGGAAAGGCCAGACGAGAACACAAGGAGATATTAAAACGCCTGGGAGTTTGTAAAAACATTTGCATACTTGCACATTTTTATGCACTTAACACTCGTGTATCAAACAAGTTTTATTTATTTGTTTAGGTTCCGGTGTAAAAACAGAAATGCTGGTCATTTTGCTACTTTGGTATTTTGTGTTTTTGTAGATTTAGTCATTTCAATCCCAACATTTTTGGGAAGTGTCGACTGACCCAAATACGGATCAGAACCTCAATCAATGAAGCTTACGTGTAATATTCCCCAAAAGTTAATGCCATTCTTATGAAACCAGTATTGTGACTTATCACTACTCCCATTTGGATATAGAAAACATTGTAATGTCATTGGTGTGTGGGGTGTTTACAAAATTTTCCCACAGTGTGTGGTTGGTAGATGACATCCTGTGACTGACTACTTTTTTACACTCAAGAAGTTGAGTTTGAAAAAAATAAATAAATAAAAGGCAAAAATGTTAGAGGATGAGTACTGTCTTAACAGTCCAAACAGTCCAGGTGTGCTGAATTGTTCTTGTCCACATCTCAATAAACTGAAAGACGGATTTCATCCCTTTCTCCTAGTATGCAATAGTTAAAGAGGATAAAAATAGCAAGTTGGAAAGGGTCAAAATGCAAGTGAATGTTAAAAATGGAGGGACAAATTCACTATGGGACATAGTGAAACTTAATGTTGGTATATGATTGTATTTGTAGCACAAGTGCTTGTGAAAGGTTTCTCTAGAAATACCCTGAAACTTCAGGAATAAAAAGAAGTAACATTTTTCTGGAATGAACAACAGATCACTTTATCGAGCAAAGTCCTTAAAGTAGGACTTTTAATTGTGCAATAATCCAGTCTGAGTAAAGTTTCAGGCTAATTGCACAGTTTGGTTTTGGTTACACCTACTCTAACTCAGTAATACTAGACCACATCAAGATACAGTTTCTCGTAAATATCTTACTTATGATTAATGTATTTTACATTGAATAAGGAAGTGAGTCAAAAAGTCCAGGCTAAAGATAAAAAAATCACCACATCTGGTTTTAAAACGGCTCTGTTATACAGCTCTATATATGTTCTTGAGTTTGACATTGACAGCATTTCACAAAGAGCTTCAATACAATGGTTTCCCGCTACGGTAATTAAATTGCGCAGCAGCCAGAAGATGCGTGTCAGCAATGTTGAATTTTCTCATTGTCTCTTGTGTTGTTTCAAAGGAAAAGTCTTAATCAATACAGCTGACAACCAGGGTGGAAAGGTGGCTTTCAAGCCATCACTGTCTCTGGCTGCATCTTATCCTTTACCAGATATTTAACCTATTTTCTTTCCTCATTTGTCAGCAAACCGACTCGTTCGTATCCATCTGAAAACTCAGAACCGGGGGAAACACCCTTGTTTCTGTGTCAGCAGGTTTCAGTGTTGGTTTTTGCATGTACGGCTAGGTGTAGCCACATCCTTACCAAGAAAGCAGCTGTCACATATACCAAAATATAAAAAAAAAAAAAAAAAAAAAAAAAAAAAAAAATTGAGGAAGACCTCAACTTAATCGGTAGTGCTCCTGTTCTCTGTCTAGATATCATAGGGTTAAAAAGTCAATCTAACAAATGTTTCACAATTGTTGGTATTCCTTATTTATTCAACTAATGATCCAGCAAGATGATAAGTAATGTATCGGTCATGATAAAGAACAAAACAAGATCTGTTTTCTACGCTATTTATTTAAACCCTTTCAACCTGTGGTGTAAGCTGCTCTGCTTCATTCTCATTAATTCCTCACGGTGTAATTATTGATACTCCTAATTGGCTGATTTGACAGAGGTTACTGCAAAAGAAATGACACAGTGACAGACAAAGAGAAAAGGCAGACAAAGACTGAAGGCATCTAGTTTCTCGTCATTCTTCTGCGAACTTGCATTCCTTCTCGGCAGCGGATATCTTTAACTTTGTTTTTTTTTTATTTCTCACTTCCTTCTCACCTGTGCCTCTGTCTGCTTGCAGAACTCTTGCTGTACTTCCTGCGTCTGTGTGTGTTCATCTGTGCTTTTAAGAGGTGTAAAGTCTTTCCGCCGGAATGACACAGACATCCATTACATCAGCTTCTACACACATTTATCAAAAAAAAAAAAAAAAACACTGACATAAACAGTTTCCATTCAAATGGCTGTTTAAATTAAGTTTAGGACTTTCCACAATTCTATGAGGGGAAAAAAACCATTTTCATTTGACTCTGCAGCGCTCTTGTACTTTTATTACAAATCTTTATTGTTGTATGGATATATTTAACACTGCGGAATCTGAAAGTTGTTAGATAATTTTCCAGCAGTTATTTAACTACTTTCCATATGCAGCTGGTTTGGCTGCACATACCAATCTGTCCACATGTGTAAATATTTGTTGCATGTTGTCATTCCTTGCTGACGTGTGTTACAGTTTATCGCACTAAATGATCCTGATGGCTTTCTTTAACATGGTAGATGTCAACTTGAACTTAGAACTTTACTAATAATAATTATAACAAAACTTCTATTAATAATAATGAAAGTAAAAGATCAAGATGAAAGTTGTTTATTTTTTTCTAAAGTAGAAACTTAATGATGGTTTATAAATGCACCAAGAGGCTTAAGGTGCCTGGTTGTTGAGATTCTTGCAGAAAATATTTATTCCCATTTTCTTAACTCATTTTCTGCATTGAGGTGTAATGGTGCAAAAAAAAAAAATGGTTTGAGTGTCTTGGTTTTTGGATTATTTCAAAGCCTTACAGATTTCTTCATGTTTTGCTTTCTTGTCATTTTCAGATAATCAAGTTCATTTTAATGTTGGATAAGAATAAAAATGCAGTATTTAAAGTTACGATTTTATTCATAGGCCCTGAACCTAATAACCGGTCATGCCACCCTTGATGCCAAAAGCTGCTGCTGCTTGTTTGCAGTAGCTGGCAAACAAGTAGTCTTTGTTGGGATATTGGTCCTCTATCTCTTCGCAGAATTGTTTTAATCCACCCACATTGGAATGGTCTAGTGGTATAACATCCTGGTAAAAAATTAAACCACAGCATTTCAATCCGTTTTAAGTCTGGACTTTGATTAGACCACTTCAAAGCCTTTCTTTTCTGTTTATTAATCTATTCAGATGTGGACTTGTGGGTGTGCTTGGAATTATTGTCCTGCCGCATTAACCTAGCATACTTCAGTTTAAGATCAAAAACTGATGGTTGGACATTCCTAGTTCTTTTAGCTATCACAAAGCACTCTCAGATCATCAAACTACCTGAGATTAGATAAAAGCCTAAATATTTTTTGATAAATTAGGAATTAAATCAAATGTATAATGTAATCTTAGTTAGCATCAAATATAAACTCTTGGTTCATTTTAGCTGATATGACATTTTACAGTTTTCAACTAATGATACTCGGGTGACCAGACAGAATGATTGTTGTCACCCATTCTTGTCTACTCTACGGAAATGGTGCCATTTTGACAATAAGTCTCAAACTGCTAGTTTGGCAAAGCTGATGAATTCAGTACATTTAGTTGAGATGTACAATACAAAATAATCCACATAGAAATATATTTATATTTTGAAAAGATAAGCAAGATGTAACATGAAAGGGGGGAAAAAAAACAATTAAAAAAAAAAAACAAGAGGACTGAGCTCAGACCTGTGGGGAACACCACAATGCTGTCTTAGTGATTGATGTGGTAAAGCTATTCATACTGACAAAACAAAACATTTGTGAGCTTTGATCCCAGTTAATCTAAAAGAAATAAAGCCTGAGCAGAGTTATAGAAAAGTGGTAATTACTCATTTCCACCTTTTTAATGAATAATTTTTCTCTATTATACAGTTCTCTAAAAGCAAACTAAGCAAAAAAAAAAACTATGAATTTGCCCTGCATAGTGTATTTGTGTTGACTCTCCTTTTACATATGACATGAGAAAGTAAAGCTCACTCAAGCATGCAGTGGCTGGGTTTGCCCCAGCTGAGGCTAATGAAAGCAAACATTTAGAAACAGGCTGGCCAAACATTTATTTGGTTTTTGTAATTTGAGATTGAAGTAGAAACTCCAAAAGCCAAACACAAACATGTCCTTTAGAGCTCTTTGTCATTCTGCCCGAGTGGAGATACATTGAGTGGTTCTATTAAGTGCAGAGAAACCAAGCTGAGCTCTTTAATGTTTCCACTTGATTTTGAGTGCTTGGCTTACATCCTGTCTGCTATCTGAGTCAGGAAATGCAAACAATGGGAGTTGAAAAATCTCTGCTTACAAATTTCCTACTTTTCCAGTAAAAAAAAAAAAGCAAAAAACAAAACAAAAGTTCTGACCAAAATCACAAACACACATGACTGCATGTTGTGACACTTGTTCCACTGTAGTTACAGAACAGCTTGAAGGAGCACCGAGCTGCAAAATGCTTTCATATATGTGTTGGTCTGAGAGCGTAGGGATTTATAAGGCTTTGTGAGAATGTATGCCACTGTTTTGCTCTCAGTTTTTCTTTTCCTGGCTGAGCTCAAAGCTTGGCAACAGCAGCGGCAGATGGTTAGTAATGTCTTCTTTTTTTTTTTTTTTCACTTAATTCCAAGGACTAATTTCTGAGTTCCTCTGTTGCATAATGTGCCCTGACTCCTCTTGACTAAACTGAGACCGAAAGTTCTGATATGCTTTTGGGATTTATTTTATATTATGTTGTATGTTTTTGTGTCTTTTATTGAGCTGTCTGGGACTTTGTAATTTCCTGAAAAATAAAGATCTGTGCCCGTTTGTTGAAAGTAAAGAGCTCCCTACCCGCTTTTATGCTACTTCTAAATCTCAGATATTGATTGTACTGTATCTGAGCATCACCCTTTTCTTTTTTCTTTTTCCTCTGTCGCCAAATCTCACAGTTGGGGTGTGTCGGTGTTTCCGATTAAATTCGTGTTGGAAGAATAATTATCTGCTTCCCACATGAATAACACACACAGTGCTTACCAAAGTTGAGATTTTCATTGCATCGTAATCTTCAGAAGAGCAGATATTTTAAAATTTAGGACAACTGCTTTCATTACAAAAAATCTGATAAAGGACTTTTTCAGATGCGAGAAGAGTTGGCGTGTTCATGAGTCTGTTGAAGCGACAACAGAGGCAAAGACAAAGTGAGACACAGGGCCAGAACAATGTTTGCGGTTTCCGTGAGGTTGAGGTAAATCATTAAATTCGTCATAGAAACTTTTTCTCGCATCCCTTTTTGACATGAAATTCATAAACATGCCACCAAAATAGCATAGCGTAATCTTTGTAGATCATCCAGAGACCTATGTCCTCTCATACTTCAGCTCATCTCAAAGGTTTTCTACAGGATTTAGATCTTAAGAGATGTAGGTTTAGTATCTAGTGAGCAATTTCTGCATTGATTTGTCCATATTTCTTTGATATTTTTACTGCATTAGCCTAAGAGGATTCCGAGAGGCTTTGGAACAGAAACAGACCCTCAGTATCATAGATTCTCTACCATACTTAACAATAGACGTATGGTGCATTTTACCACGTTTTCATTCTTTTTCATGTCAAACTTGCATGGAGTGGAATGGAAACAGATTAAATCTCAAAGCTTTTTTTGGAAGCTCAGGGATTTCTTGTCAGGAGTTAATGGCATAATTTTTTTAATTTGTCCCAAAGTAGATTTCTCAAATTGCACAGCTGCCTCTCACCCCAGAGGCAGGTCAACCAAAGACATGGAAACCCAATATCTGCTTTTGTGTTGCTGCTATTTTTAAGTTCCCTCTATTTCTCTTACCAAAATAGGACTACAGCTGAAAATTGCATTGAAATAAAATTTTAAAAGAAAATCAGGGAATTGAGTTTGTTTCCTAATCTTGGCACAGTAAGTGATAGATGTTTATTAGGCATCTTTAAACTAAACTTAGACATCTGCTGATAAATGTTCACTTTTAGCCCAATTTTATCTTTTATTAATTTATGCATTGCTTTCTTAATCTTATGAGAGTATTGATACATTTTCAGTGAGGAAATCGATGACTTTCTGCCTCTCGTGTGACAATCAGGTTCAGGGCAGGAAATGGTTGCTATAATCTAATGTCCTAAATTTTCCCATAGCCGCATTAATGACTAATTATAATTATAAACAAGGAAGTTTATCTTGGGACCATGCGCAGTGAAGAGGGAGGAAGGGAGGAAAAGAAAAATATTCAAAGCTCTGTTTAAAAGTGCAAGCAAAGTTTTCACTTTTGAGAAAGGAAGGAAGTGACTGCAGAGGGAAGCTGCAACCAAATGTCAGGTCTAACACAAGGCTGGGGAACACTGACCTCATCTTCTGTCTCTCCTCCTCATATCACTCCATGCTGCATCTGTTATGACAACGTCTACGCCTGCTGTGCTGTTCACCTTTCACCACACAGCACCGCAGTGCTCATTATCAGCCTCTCTCTGCCCTCTCCTGCCATACACACCTGCTATGACCTTAACACATCCTTGGGTTCTCACCAGCTGTGTGTGTTTGTGCATGCATCTAAATTAAATTCATTCAGATGGACAGTAATGAGGCCAGGTGATTATCTGAGCCGATAGCAGGAGAACATCAGTCTTTATTTGGGTTTGACCTGATTAAACCAGCTGAAGAGTTGGGCCATGATCACAACACTGCAGTGCAGAGATTGTTGTTTTTTTTGGGGTTTTTTTTCCCCCATGTTCTTTCTGCTGAATGCGTTTGGCTGGAACTAAATATGAGGTTTATAATAAAACACGTTGGCGCTGCTTGTTAGGAACTGTGACATCAGCATGCGAACTCTTCAAGGTGAGATGTTTTTGATTTTAAGATAAAAGACGCCCACAAACGAGAGAAGTGACTCGCAGAGTTGAGTCACATCTTATTCACAGGATTTTTGGTGCCGCGTCATCTCCTGTGCGGTTTCTAAATTGTTTTATTTTTTTTTTCTACGTCTCTCTCTCTTAGCTCACAAGAAATGCCCTCATCCGATAGACTGTGCCCAACTGAGACGCCACCACTGCCACCCGCCATTGTCTGACTGCGGTTCCTGCCTCTCCCCGTTTCGGGAGGATGACGAAGGACGCTGTGTGCCGAAGACGCACCATAAAAATGGTATGAACAGAAAACACCAGACACCGTACACTTACACACACTGCATTGAACTATCTTGTCATAATAATAATAGAAAAACAATAAATGTTAATAATTATTATCATTGCTAATTTTATAATTATCGTTATGGTTATTATTATAACACTAATGTTCTTTTTCGAATAAAAAAAAAAACTTTATTGATCCCAAAGAGAAATTAAATATTTATTTTTATATAGTAATTAATAAGATTATTAATTATTCGTCCCCCTAAGTGCAGACCATTGTGTCTGTTAAGCGAAAACTAACAGACACAATGGTTTTTAACATACTTACAATTTGGAGACATAGCACATTTTTGTCATTATAACAAAAATATTGATATAATACATATGAAACGTTATGCTGTAACCTGCTGAGAGGATGCAGTGGAACTAGGTGCTGTCCCCTTTGTAAAGGAAATGATGCACAATGCATTTCTCCATTAAATAAATTTACTTCAATCAAGGATTTTTCCACAATTTTCTGGGTCAGGTTACGCTACTGCAATATTTTAAGACTATGCACACACATTTATCAGTGGAGCAACAGATGTGGCCAAACAAGTGAGGATGTTTTAGAGTCTCTGTGGCTCAGTGTCTCGGTCAAAGAGATGTGAATATGCAACAGCAGTGGGGCTCAAGCAGTATATTGTCCAAATGAAAACCAGTTCTCTATAAAGCTAAGCCATGGCCGCCCTGTGCCTTTTTAAGCATTTAAGCATCTATCAATTCAATTCAGCTGCACTTGCTTCTCTGTTCAGCTGTCATTTCTTCTGTGTTTTTGTTTTTTTTTTTTTTGCTTTCCCTTCATTTCACCCATTTATGCCTCTCCCAGCTACAGAGCATTTTCAGCTTTAATCCTGCTCTGCCCCTGCTGCGTTTTCAGCACACACACACACATATATATATATGCACCGCCCCCACACTGGCAGCCTTAATCACTGCAATAACATGTTTCTCTCTCTCTTTTGCCCTTCATCTTCATCCCTGAATTTAATATCACTCAATAAAACAGCCAGGCGGTGGAAAGAAGATTCATTTTTCTGATTTCTACAATAGTTTGTGCTGCATTCAAAGCAAAAATTAAAATAGAGGAGACATTTCAAAATGTTAAAGTAAAGTGGTTTGCTTCAACATAAACAATATACATTCATGTCATTGGAGGTGTTGAACCTCTGCAGGGTTAATGAATTGGATGGGGATCATCCTGGAGATGATCCAGGAGAAACTTGACTCAACTAATTGTGAAGCATCAGATTGAAAAAAGAAATAAAAATAATGTTTGTTTGAGCAGGAGAAAAGTTCCTTTCACGCAGAGGATGAGGGGATTTTTTATGCAGCATTATGAGTTTGTGTGTGTGGTATGAATCTGGTACATCATGCAGACGTTTAAGCTGCATAGTGGTTACGTAAAGTCTCTGGAGTCTACCGAACACTCTGATCCGCTCGGGAGAGTGACTCTTATTTTCACACTCGCCACTCAGACCCATGAAGTGGTGTTCTGAACAGATGAAATCCTCGCAGTTTCCTTTAATTACTCAGATTCGCACAAAATGATGTGTATTTGCTTCGTCAGAGGCATCGTACGCCTTTCGACACGTCAGAAAACAATAAAGAGATTCAGGCCAGCTGCTGGCGTGGTATAGTTAGGCAGCTTTACTCACTGCCTGAAAAATATCACATTGGCACTAATGTTCATGCCAGATTATTGAAAAAATAAATTGCAAAATTGAAACTTTGTTGCTTAGTTTGTGCAGCAGTGAGTGGTGGTAATAAAAGTGCTGTGTTTCTGATCCAGGATGCTGCTGTCATCATTTTAGTTGAGCTCCACCCAGATTTAAAGTTTGTTTCACAACTTATCAGGCTGCTTTCAGCGAGTTTTATTGTTAGGAATCTGTAACTTCTGTTGTCATTCTGCTCTAAATTTCTCAGAATTGGAAAGAATTTGCAAAACTGTTTATTTCTGATTCATGGACTGTTTGAATCAGTTAAACACTTAATTCAGTTTTTTGTCCAGCACCAATTAACAACAACGCCTGCTTTACAAGCAGGCGAACGGCTCCAATTCAATGTGCTCAAGAATTGACCTTGAGCGCATTTATTCATACACAGATATAAACACTTGTATTTTTTTAATTAAGCTGTACTAAAGGCCTTTTTCTTGACACTAAACTGAAGTAAATAATTTTCTGCTTCACAGCTTGTACTCTAGTGAAAGTCCAAAATGTAATATTTGTAGGGCTGTTGTAAACAAATATTTTAGTAATCGAGTAATCTATCGATTATTCTTACGATTAGTTGGATAAAAAAAAAGATCAAATAAAACACTGGTAAATCTAACATAACAGCAGTGTTACTATCGCATATCAACATCAGTCCAATTTTTTACATTTGAGCTTCTCTAACAATTACTTTTCTGTAGCTTAGAAAATTAACCTGTAACAATAATAGCTCACTTTGTTAACTTGAAGAAAAGTTATACAAAAATCTGAAATTATATTCAATGTAATAATAAAGAGGCAGGCTCACAAATAGCCTATCTATTTGTGAGCAGGCTATTATGAAAAAATGTCTATGCTCCAGCTTTCTGTTTCTGTATTCATCTTCAGTCAGTTTAATAGAGGAACTCTCACCTTGCACAGCCATTTATAGTG
>CAEGAE010053732.1:0-35343 GCA_903067095.1 Girardinus metallicus
CATGTAGGGTGTTTGATATTTTCCTTAAAAGTAAAACCATGTTTAAACCTTATTTTGAGAAACCTTATATTCACCTTACTCATGTTTCCAAACTTGTAGATGGTAAGTGATGGTAAATTGAAAATTAAACAAAAAATTCAATCAGGTTACACCAACTACTACCGTAACATGTCGGCATCGCAACAGAATGGACTGATGGCAATGGGATAAATAAATCAATGAATGTTTAAATTTTTATGAAAATGAGTGAAATGTAAAAGGTTGTTAAGCTAGAGATTGAAAACATGAAAAGTCATGTAAGTGTGGAGCTTAAACACTTTAAAACTGTTCCGTTACTTTTTATAAGACATATTTGTGGAGATGAACTGATCAGGCTTTTTCTGGCCGATTCCGGTTTCTTGGTTATCTTTGATGCCTCTTGTCAAGTCTTTAACAGAATTTAACGGATTCCGATTAGTTCTTGTAATCTGCTATATTTATCATCCTTTTCCTTTCTGTATGTTTTATTTCTCAAAATAACTGCCACCCGTTTCCTGTGGTTAGTCTTTGTCCTGGAGAACAACAATAATTGAGACAAAGTCGACATTCTTACATACAACCCTGCTGTAAAGAGAAAGAAGTAGAATTAGATCAGTGGAAATCTGATCAGGGTGCCAGTGACACAGTTGTTGCCATTTTCATCATTCCTTCTCAGGGGTCCTGCCTGCAGCATGTCAGTGTTTAGAAAAACCAAAAGACAGGAAATGGATGTGACAACAGGGTCCAGCTGTGCCAGGCATTTTTCTCGTCACTCTGAGGGGAACCAGCGTTTTCCTCTTATAATGAGTGTCATGAGCTGTGTTGTGGTAGGCTGAAAAAAGATCCTCGTACAGATTAGATTTTATGTTCTGGTAAATATCTGTAGCACAGTGTTGGTTTCTCTATGTTGCTTTCCAACCCCTTTGAGGACGATCAGTAATCATTGAAATTTGAAAATCTTTGATAATTAGTTGTTGTTTCAGTAACTGAACTGAATTCTACCTCCTAAGGTTTCTCTTTGTCCCTCTTCCTTTTCACTTGACAGTTAATTCAGGCAGTGGTTAAACACTCCCCTGAGAAATGAGATACAGTGCACAGAATAAAATACAAGGTGGGCCATAAGTTTCCATACATAGGAGAATGTAAAATGTATATTTATTTATATTTCAGATACCCGAGAAGATGGATTTGACAAAAGAGCAAAGAATTGAAATTATACTGATGGCTGGATCGGGAAGCAGTCGCATGGCTGCACAAAACTTTAACAGAAAACACGGAACGAGCATCACACACGGCACTGTGGCAAAACTTATTTGAAAGTTTCAGAAAACTGGAAATGTTGCAGATCAACCACTAAGTGGTCCAAGACGTGCAGTGATTACAGAATCCCACAAAAATAAAAACAGTTGTCCAATATAAAATGTTTATTTTTTCTATGTATGGAAACTTATGTCCCACCCTGTGTCCTCTATTTGTGGGGAGAATTCAAGTGTTAGCAGCAACGTGACAGGCAAGTGGAAGCCCACAGTTACATGTAAAATAATAAAATAACAAATGATATTAAAGACAAAGTAGAAACTGAACAATAATGGTACGTTATGTGGTGAGAAAATGCTACAATCATGAATAAAAGTAGATGTAAATTATTTATAACAAATGTATTTGTCCATTAAGATAATGTTAAAACTGTACATCTAGTATGTAATTAGTTCTTCAGTTTACCAGCTGCTGGGAGAAACGACCTATGATATCTTTCGTTACACATTATAGATGCAGAATCCTTTTGCTGTAGGAGGTTTTCAGTGCTATAATGGGCTGGAAAACATGTTCAGAGTGATGCTATTTAGTCAGAGTTCTCCTGTTTGGCGCCACCTGCACTCGGTTGAGAGGGCTTACAAGGACAGAGGTGGCCTTCCTGGTGTTTCCTCTAAGCTGTTCAAAAGATTTTTCAGCAGAAAAACTCTTACAAATATATAAATTTTATGTGTATACATTTATTTCGATAAGACACAAACGTTAAGTAACTTTAATCTGAGTCTGTTTTGTTAAAAACTGCATTTCATTTAAGGTGAATAACAACAGTTAGGAGGGATTGCTACACAGAAAATGTTGAATGTAACAATGTCAAATGAAATAGATGCATAGAAAAGCACCATGCCCAAATCCACCATCACTGTTCTTAGGCAGGTTGTCACCATGTTTTAATCCTTCCATGATCTTTGGTGTCATTATTACCCCCAGGACCGACCGACCGATAGTTGCTGGATATCTCATCCATTCCTAACCAGTACTGACCTGGTATACTAGAGGATATTTATATGCACGAAAAAAACCTTGGCTGATTGATTTTTAGTGATATGTAGCACAGAACTGCAGTTTTAGCCTGTAAAAGGTGCTTCAAGACTAAAATTATTATTGGTAAACATTTCAATGACATCAATTGTGAATAAGTTTGTTTTCTACTATCACAATGTTTTTATACTGAGCTTTATCTTCAAAATCTTTAAAAGTACCAAGAAGGCCAATGAGAATCCATCCAATTGGTAAAGCACATAGACTCCCTGATACAGTCTAACACTACAGAACGTTACATCTAAGGTGTATTTTGATATTATAATGATGACTGAGATTTACTACACTGTACAGGCCTAGTTTTTCTTTCATGCATAAGTAGTTTCATAAGCCACCAAATGGAAATCTATTATTCCTTTTATTGGATTTCTGTAGGTTTTATTCTGTTTTTTTTTTTTTTTTCCCAATTCTGTGTCGCCCACTTTAAACAAGCAAGCAGCGCAGGGACAGTTAAAAACGCTGCATTATGAATGTACTGGTGATGAATGTTGTGTATTTGGAGGCATTGTCCTTCAGTTCACAGATGTTGTACCGATTTGAATTTGATCGTTGTTCCTTCTTTGTGTCTCTCCAGGTTTATGCATATAAAAGAACTGGCTCAGCTCCGCCAACCCTCTCTTCTCACATCCCACTGTGACACTCCACAACCACGACATTTGCCTTCTGTCCTCAATCCCATGGAGAGTACACGCCCACCCAGATAGGATGCCGGCCTCGTCCGACGCGCTGCGTCCCCTCCTGCCCATCGTCACCACCTCCTTCTCCTTTCGTGTACCTGCTCTTGCCGACGGCTCCTCCCAGCCCTTCAGGCCGCGCCCCGCCCCGCACCAACATGGTGGATGAGATGACCACTATGAAGGATGACGTTATCAATGCCAATACGCTGGCTTGGCTGGTCTGCTCGGGCGTGTCCATCCTGGCCAACACTTGGAGCATTCTTAGCGTCAGTGCTAAGCAGAAGAAGTGGAAACCGCTGGAGTTCCTCATCTGCACCCTGGCAGGGACACACATTCTCAACATGGCCATCCCCATCACCATGTATTGCGTCGTAACGCTGCGGCGGCAGCACTCTAACTACGAGTGGAACGAGGGTCTGTGCAAGGTGTTTGTCTCTACCTTTTACACGCTAACACTGGTCACCTGCTTCTCGGTCACCTCGCTCTCCTATCACCGCATGTGGATGGTCCGGTGGCCAGTGAACTACAGGTATGACATTTAATTATGTGACTAAAATGTCCTACAGCTGTTTCAGATTAAACAATGTCTTAATACAAATTAAAAGACTAGCTCCTGTTTTTCATATTGTAGATAAAATGATCAGCTGTTGTTCTCTCCTTTTTTAAAATTGCCCTTTATGGAGAGCTCTACTTGTTCCCTCTGGGGACATTTATTATTGGAACTATTCCCCACAGAAGAAATGGTTGCCATGTAAACTATGTTTGGAGTATCCTCTGACATAATAGGAGTGAGAATACATATGGTGGGTGGGCCACTATTCAAGGTACATGTTCATGTCTTTTTTGCATTACGATTGGGAGGAACTCTTGCACAGGACATTTCTTTTTCATTTCCCTTTAGTCTTTGGTTTAATTGCATAAATATTGTCAGCATTCTTGTGGCATTAATCTGTCTGGTGCCCGACAATGGCGCCACAGTATCCTCTGACTACAACCAGCAGACAAGGTGGGTGTATTGTCTTGCCCAAGGACATAATGACTGAGACAAACAGAGCAGGGATTCAACCAGCAACCTACCGGTTACATGACCAACTGCTACCACTGTCGCCATATATTTGATTTGTCAAACTAATTGTGAATTTATTGATTTGAGAAATAATTTGTTAGTGAGAGCCCAAATAGAAGTTACAAATTGTTTCTGCGGCTGTCTTTTGTTAGTTTTCTGTAAAGTCACTTCTCTCCTCAGGTTTTCATAAACTATTCAACATAACTTCCACGATTCTAAATTTTTACACAAAACCCATTAAAAACATCTGTCTTTCATTTTCTCCATTTTTAGGACAGAAATAACTTGGAAGAACATGCTGCTACGCGTGCAGCAGGCTGCCTACTGACTGCAAATTCAGTCAGAAACAATCAACAGCTGCCACAGACATGATACCTGTTTCAGGGATATCAGTCAAATATCTGATCCAAGAACGCTGTTAGTATCACTCAAACACTGATACTGGGCTGGGTCAGACTCATCTCTATGTGCAAGCATTCATATGAAATATCTTCAAACTAAGTATTAAACAAGATAGTTATAAACTTTACAGTCTAACCATAGACCCAAAGAAGTAAATCTCAGAAGATAAGGTGTCATTCAGGTCAGAAATGTTAGCTTTTTGTCACGGATTTCAAAGATGGGGCCCAGACAGACTTATGCCATCTGTCAGCCTGTGTACAGTTTGCGAGTGGGAAGGATCGCATCAGGTGAAATCTCTTTCCTGCCAGCATGTTAGCTGGTTGCAGTTATTTGAGGTAACACTGTGTCAGACTGTCTGAACGGCCAGTATCTGCCAGCTCTAGTTTCCACTTTCACTTGGTTCTCTCACAACATATGATATTAATAAGAAGCAGTGAATAATAATAAAACCGAGGTCCACCACACTTTAACAGCATTAGCACTATTTTTGTCTCGTTAGACCTCCCGGGACTTCTGCTGTTCACACTGAGTCACATGCTTTAAACAGGATCGTGTCTTCATTATATCAGCATTGGAGTGCTGCACTAAAATAAGAAGCTGATTTAATAGAACGGCTAAGTTTATTTTTAACACACTATAGTATTTTGAATACAGGATGATGAAAAGGTGTGTTGTTTGTAAACCATACACCTTTGCATCCCAGAGTCTTTGCATCTTGAGTCTAATTCAGCTTTTATTCAACATTTGCATATCTCGGCCTTATAATATTCTGTCGAAAAATTTTCCAATATAAACATAACGTAAAGGCTAAATAAAAGCAGATTGTAGATGGTGTTATTCTACAGATTACATGCATAGTGCATGTTGTGTCCTCCTTGCATGGTGCATCTGGTAAAGAGCAGCATTATGTTGCCTCCTTTTTCTTCCCTGCTGGAAAAGAGTGATTGCACTGCCAGTGGCATCAACCCTACAGATGCTCGGTCTGCAGTCAGCTTGGCAAGTTTTGCACACAAGTAGATGCTCAAAAAAAAAAAGCTCTCTCTTGCTCTCTGTAGTACCCATTCTGTTACCGCTACTGACTAACACACAGAGACACATGGTTTTGCACAAAATGCTTTCATTTTTTTTACTTTCTCATCTTTATCTGTCCCCTCTCCAGATTTTCTTTTTGTTTTTAAGTTATTTTGAACAATGTTATGGAGGAAGCAAAGTTCCAGACTCGGGCTGTGTAATTTGTGTTCATCTTTCTTTTAAATTGCTTCCCATTCACACCGCTGAGCTGGCAGGCCTGTCTTTTCCCTGACATTAACATACGCCAAAGCCCTGAATTATGAGTTCCAGCTTTGTATTTAGGGAGGTATTCTCATCACCCTGTGCTCACTATCTCATGCAAGTTATTTTCCTCACTCACTCTGGTAATAGATTCATGCAGCTTGGTGACGTAACCTCCCCCATGTACCCCGGGCACATTCAGGAAAGGCTAGCATTACTCACTGTGACAACAAGATCTACTTGTTTTTGCAAAAAAAAAAAACACAAAAAAAACCCACAGTGGAAAAATAGAGGCAACTACTGCCCCTTCTGTGTTATTTATGTTGCCACAATGCGCATAGACTAAACAAGTTTGAAATATTTTTAAAATCACATTTTAACCTGATAAGAATGAAATGCATCTTCAGAGGATAATCCTGAGAAGAGGAGACATAAAGGCGATGTTTGCTCTTAATTCCTTTGGAGAGGCTGATGTGGCGTTTGGCTGAAAGAGCTTAAAGAGAAAAGAGTTTACTTTAATTAGATATGTGAGGCAGAAGAAATACTTTACTTCAGCCAGGCCATTTTTAAATCAACTTATGAAGAAAGTGTTTTATGAACTGAAGTGGTAATGTAAATAAAAAGATTATAGTGTCTAACTGCAGGGAAGCCTTGGCATCTGTTCATTATATAAATTAGTTGATTTTCTACTGCGCTTAGTAGATGGTGAATATTATATACTGTTCAGAATAAACATGCCCTCTAATAATCTGTAATTTTTAGATTGTTGGACCACTTATTAGTAGCAAAAATAGTACAAGTCACAAGTGGTACAATTCACTGTCAGAAAATTGTGATCTATTCTCAGTTTTTATAAAGCTGTCACCTTCAGTCAACCAACTTTAACTGATTATATTTTCTCTTTAAGAACTAGTCTATCAATATTTCCAAATCTTGCATGTTCCATGACAAGCAGAGATTGAAAGTTCAGCAGAATAATGCAGAGCACTTTTATTATAAGCTTTTTAGCCTTCCTGTTATCTGCTAACAGTCTCATTTTCTCTTCCTCCCTCACATCCAGAATGAACTACACCTTTATTATGTAACTGAAAATTGTTTTCTTTTCATAGCTTCTTACATCCCGGCTGACTTCATTTTTGAATATCATACTGAAACTGGAAATATCTAAATTCAGGCCTTCTTCACTTTGTAACATCAGTCACCATCTGGTAAAAGATTACACTTTTAAGATTCTGATGTGTTGGTAGCTGATCAAAGCCAATCAAGCTTTTCCAAATCCAAACTAGTTACTTAGTTCATGCAATGAAAATCTCTCATTAGGTTTTGTACATGCATCTAACTTGGTTAACACCAAGAATTGTGAAAGATATTTAAATACAACATTTATGAATGGCTAATATCAGCAGGACCTCACCTAGAAAATACAACCTAAACACTTTTCCTGGGCCCTGTTTTGTTCCTTAATGACAGATTAATTCTTACTCTGAGCAAAGCAAATGAGTTTCCTGTCTTTTATCTCCTCTCTCCTCTTAAACTCCAAGTCAATCTGCCTTTATGTGAAATGTGAAAGTGGGAATTGAGGAGCTCCTGCTGTTTTAATTTGGTGTTGATAGCGAATTTAGACACGCAGCGTCAGAACATCATTTGGACTTGCCATGGTTTTACTTTGTAGTTCGTGTCTGTTTTTTTGTACTCTGGGCTCAAGCTATATGCAAATCTGTCTCACCGTTATTGAACAACAACATAGATCACAAATAATTCACAATGGGTGAATTAATAAGGGGAAATATAGGTTTGTGTGAGGAAAACTGCTTTTCTACAAGTTTGCTAAGTTTTAGCTGCTTTAAACCAATTAAGGTCCTTTATTAAGAGATCTCTAAAAGGCTGTTAAAATGTCCAAATCTGGCATTTCACATAAGATAAAGCAGGATAAAACAGAGCAACTTTGCACTATAACCTTCAACTTTCCTGTTATCTGTAGAATTTCTAAATGTTTCGTAGTCAAAAATCATCTAATTCCAGTCACCTATTGATCTCTTGGTCCATCTTTATATCTTTTCATATCTTTATGGTTGCAGAAAGCATCAAAAGGGCCATTTTTCTGCAACTATTCATGTTACAGGAGCTAAGAAGAAGCTTATGCTTTAGGATTTTCTGCTAATTTCTTGCCTGGCTCAGTGCTGTTGCAAAAATATTTATTGTTTTTAGGAAAATATGTAAAAATAAAACACGGGTCAAAACTGACCATAGTTTTAAGATGGATATGTCCTCCTGCTAAGTGCGCCAATAGCCACACCACCAGAAGACAAAGACAGAGAAAATTCTTCATTGCAGCAGCGACTTGGAGGTGAAAGGAAATGGAAATTCTCTCATGCTGAAAAAGACCCAGATGACAAATGGACCGAAGGAAACTATCAGTAAAAAATCGATTTCCTTCCACTTTCTTCTCTGCTTTGTCCAGGCCATAACTGTTTTTGATGAGGGGCTCCTTTAAACAGATCTTCAGTTTTGGAAACGTAAATTTATTTAAAAAAAAAATTATATTTCATTTATATTCCTGTCCACCAAAAGCCAACATGAAGAGTGTTTCCCCTCCGTATTTAATATTTTGAGCAATTTATTATTCTTTCATTGCTGTCCTGAGGTTCCCGGTGTTGAACCTTTTTGAAAAAAAATGTCTACCTACTTGTTCACACACCTGTTAAAATGTGAGGATTGGTTATTTAGAGGAGAGATCATAATAAATATTTCAATTGGTTCTTGAAACACCTTTTCAATTTCAACATTTACTTTGGTGGGAAGATGTAATTTTTTCTGACTTGACAATATTTTGACAATATTCTTCATTCATGCATTCTCATAATAAATCAGAATATGAGGACATTTCCTGTCCCCATAATTCATCATATTTAGCAGCCCTCTAAAGGAGAACCAATGGATTTTTAATTGTCAGATTTAGCTGAACTCGGCCATTTCACATTTCCTTCTCATTAAGTCGCTCTTTTATCGACACCTGGCATTACAGTGATGCTGATTTGCATATAATAGGAGAACCTGAAATTCAAGAACAGGCTGGCAGCAGCAACAGAGGATCTGACAATGGAGTAACTAAACCAATAGGAGTTTAGTTATTGAATGTTTTGCAGGTGAGAACAGATGTGGAATGAAAGGCTTTGGGAGAAAGTACTGATTAAGAAAGGGAACACAAAAACTGAACACTACAATAACTAGAAACCTCAAAAGAGTAGAATTAGAAAACTATATTGAAAGTCCAGGTCATTACGAGGAGATTGTCACATTTAGAACTAAATAAGTAAGTTGTTAGTCATTTCTGCAGCTGTTTCAATGTTGCTGTCTGCCTCTCGGCAGCTTTGTTGAGCAGTTTCAATTGGATAGTTTTATTACAACATCTAGTTTTCTGTATTGTCCCTGTTGCCGTACATTTTCTCCATATATCAGTGGTTGTCTTTCTTGTTGAACATTTAAATGTTGTTCCCTTTTCAGCAAAATACAGTTTCAGCCAAGAAGTAAAAGGAACAGATGTCTGGAACGTCTCACTAGGACAGCTGAACTTTGTTAGTTTACTCAGGTTCACTATAATTGACGGCAAATATGAACTCAAGAAGCCTAAGAGTTGACACTGAATCTTAAGGTGTTTCATCAAAATGTTAGCTTAATGGTGTTCACACTTAAGCAAACAGGTGATTGTTCAGTCTTCCATTTGACTGACGTTAAATGTGACATTAAATTTGATATAAGTTAGAAATAATTGATCAAAGTCTAACATTTTATCAGGATTCTGTACACCTTTGTCAGCTTTCCAGGCATACAATAACTGTGGTCAAGTTTTAGCAGGAATACCTCTGAGATTTCGCTGAGAAGACGAGGCTCACAATCTTTAAACTAATAAGCTGCAGGACTTACGGAGCAGAACGTAAAGCGATGGCCAATTTAAGCTGAAGCCCTGACAGCTTTGCTGAATTGAAACAAAATTCTTTACTTATGCTTCCAGGTTGAGTAACACCAAAAAGCAGGCGGTTCACACAGTGATGGGCATCTGGATGGTGTCCTTCATCCTGTCCACGCTCCCAGCAGTGGGCTGGCACGACACCATCGATCGCTTCTACACCTCCGACTGCAGATTCATTGTGACAGAGATCGGCCTGGGCTTCGGCGTGTGCTTCCTGCTGCTGATCGGCGGCAGCGTGGCCATGGGCGTGATCTGCATCGGGATTGCTCTCTTCCAGACCTTCTCCATTCAGGCGGGCCATAACGCCGACAAGAACAAGTTCAATGTCCCGACCATCGTGGTGGAGGACGCTCAGGGGAAGCGCAGATCATCCATTGACGGATCAGAGCCTCTCAAGACTTCGCTGCAGATCACTTACCTGATCAGTGGCATCGTCTTCATCTACGACTTCCTGACTGGCTTCCCCATACTGGTGAGTTTATTGTAGGTTGTGGCTAAGAGGTCAGATGGTCAAATTTGAGCTCTCAATGGAAAATGGAGTCTAAAAAGAGAGACTTAAAAAAGAGAAAATGTGGCTTTGGAAACTGTTACCCCGTGATTTGCAAGAGTGGTTTAGATTTATGCAATTCAATAAATAAGAATCACACTGCACAGTATCTGAAGTTGTTGATTTCAACAGCCGGGCATATTTCCTCCCGCATATCCCTTATTTTTATATGTCAAACCATCTCTTGCAGTTTTGTTTTTTTAAAGCACTTTTATTATATATGAAGAGATTGTGACTTTGCTTATGCAATCTTGGGTAATGTTGAGTTAAAGTATGCCTGGATCTTGAGTGAATGAGTTAATAGTCTTTCACATCTTCCCTATTCAAAAGACATTTAAAGTTCTCAAAGTTGGGTGTTTACTGAAAGCTGCAGGCTTCTTTTTTTCTTGTATCCACAATGAACCAGCCTTGCTAATGAAAGCAAGTTAGTTACAGTTTGGTAAATTAACCTTCCAACGGTAATTTACCTTAACAACAAAAGCTGCAGAAAGGCACAAGAACCTGATCAGTTTATATGCTATTATTTGTCTGCGTATGCCATCCGCTGAATATTTTTAAAATTAATAAAGCTTTCTAAAATCATATCATGTCGATCTGAACCAAAATAATTGCAGTGTTTCACAAAGAGAACATGAATATTTGTTCCTGTATATTCAGAAGGAATACTGCTGTAACTCCCTTTTTAAGAACTTACTGATTACACACAAGACCTATTAGGTAAATAAGCATTGTAAGTACTATCAGTTTATTTGAAGCGTCTCATTCTAGAATTATTCTTCCTCTGTTTCACATGTGTATATTTTGTGAAGATTATTTGTATTTTGACAACTTTGGATTTGGAGATTTTGAATTATTTTCTCTTGTTAAGTTGTAATTTTAACGTCAAACCAAAACAGTTATTTGCTAAATTTTCTGCCATGTGTCTGCTGTGGTCCTCTAAGGAGAAAAAAAACTCGCTCAGCCAAATTAAGGGCCTCTTATTTGAACAGTTCAACATTATTTTTCTCTATATGTATTTTCTCTAGACCTCTCTTTTTGTTGCAAATGCCATCATGAGAAGAGGCTATACTTTTGAGTCTGTGTTGCAATTTTTTGTGCAAGATGAAAAGAGTTCTCAGTGCATAGCAATAATGTAGCTTTACACAGAGATAGTTTATTTCAGCATCGGTGTTAAAAATGCCTTTTTGCTGAATTATCTTGAAGATAGTCCACCCCTTTTGTTAAAAAAAATAATTGCACACTTTATAACAGCAACACTGCATTGTATGTTGTTTCATAGAGTTGAATTACTGATGAAAGATCATGTTTCTAGTGCAGCGAACGAAACACCAAGTCTGCTGGTCCTGATCTAATGAGCTATTTAAATGCATGGAAAGTTGTTCCCACACAAATATACTGTGTCTTTGTTTTGGAGTGTATGGAGTTACATGGAGTAATCCAGCCTTAGAGAGCCCAGAAATAAAACCATATGCTCGTACAATATCTGCGGTTCAAGATGGGATTTGTTTTGATGCCAAGATCAATAACTTCAGGGTTGCATGTAAAAGTGATTTATGTGTATATATGTTTGAAGTTTGGCAAAAGAATCACACACTAAATGATTCTAAACAAATTGACATATGTTTGATGAAAATGAACAGAAATACGATATGTAAACTATAAGCCTGTTTTGTCTGTACTTACAGTTCTTCGTACTGAGCACCTGCTAGAAGTATTTATTGTAGAGACCCCAGAGGAAGCGGCCACTAGTGCAAGGAGTCATGGAACTGTTCGTTAACTATAAACTATAGTTAATGCCGTTACTGTTGTATGAACAAAATGTTTTGCCATCTGTATTTGGCTGGCTATTTGGTGATGGGTTTGGCCAGTGCTACAACACCATGAGCGAGACTGCTGTTGCAGTCAGTGGCCTCTGTTCAATGTTAGCTGACGTTTCTCAGTCTGTTGAACAGAGTTTTTGTTGTTTTACATGAAAAGAATGCTAATAATTGTAATCACCTGCAAGCTGTGATTTCTGTTGCTGTTTTTGTGTGTTACGTGTAATCTTTTTTATATTAACACTGAAATGAGACAATGTCCCTTTAATGCTGATGTAAATTGTTTGTGCTCCATTACTTCAATTTTACAATCTAATAATGTCATTGTAGATGTCTGAAAAGACTGTATAGTATATCACAAGTATTTCATTGTGCAATAGTCACACCATAAAGGACTATTTGGAGTGCTATAATTGTCGGCTAATAATATACTCCCAAGTTTTATGAACTTGCATTATGTACGCTAGTATAGACATAGTCTCCAAGAGGCAGATGGTCACATTGGACACAAAAGACATTGGTCAAAATCCTAAAGGTCACAGAGTGATGGAAGCACAGATAAGGAAGAGAGGAAATAGGAAAATAGCCTGATTATATTGTCATCACAAAATTTACAATTATTGCCACCAACACAAGATTTTCTAATATCATGCAGCCTTAACGCCTGACCAGAGTATGAGTATCATATGAGTATTTTTAAGCAGCTCCCTCAGTTTTTACCCTAAACAGTTTTCTGAGTGTTGCTAAAATTGTTAGCATCATATTATTTGTGACATTAAAAGCCTAATTGCAACTTGCAAAAGACTTTACTTTTTGTTCTCAAAAGGTGGTGAGCTTTGCCAGTCTGAAGTTCGACCGCTCCTATAACTGGATGGTGCTGTGTGTGCTGTGGTGCTCCATCGCTCAGTCCATTTTGCTGCCCATGTTCCTCTGGGCTTGCGACCGTTACCGGGCCGACATCCGTATGGTGTGGGAGAAGTGTGTCGCCATCATGTCCAACGATGAAGTGGATGAGGGTAAGTTATTGTAAGGCATCTCCCTTTTGCCCCGCCTCCTTTTTTCCCTCATTTGCACCTGCCCAGTTGATGATGTTTAAAGCCTTTTTTAATTAATAATTTGTTAAATTAATGAAGGAAAGCTCTTTACATACATTTCTAAACAGCTTTCGTCTAGAGTAGTCCAGAGAAAATTTATTTCAAATTTCTCATGACTAAAAATAATGAAAATTTAATATTTGCGGGCAAAAATGTTAAATGAATCTCTTTAGGTGAAATTATATCTGTTCAGTCAAGAAAAGAAGGGAACATTTCTACTTTTGCTATTGATTAAACATCCTGGATTACAAGCTGATGTATGATACAGCTGAAAACTTAAAATGTTAAGGAATTACTTTGCGGAGCGGCAGTGATGTGTTGCTCTATGCTCCATCTTGTCAGAAAAAAAAGAACAGTCACACATGCACTTTCTCTGCCATCTCTTTGAAAAGACTTTAAACTTCTGCAACTATTTTATGGGAAATTTCTGTGATTTTGAAGCTATTATCTCAAAATCACAAATTGTAGGGTTTTTTTTTCCTGTTTTGTTTGTTTTGTTAGAACATTTGCAAATAAGTTTTTTTTTAAGCAGCTTTAATTACTTTTCTTTAATCTGCACATGATCTCAAGTCACAGGTCAAATGTTATCATGTGACCTTTGTTATGAAATAAAAACTGAAAGGACAAGTGTCTGTGTAGCTTTATAAAGTGCTTATAACTTTCTTTTCTATGATGTCTGCATTTATGCTTTTAAACTGTTACAGATATATGAAGCTACATTGCTTAACAAAACATCTGTTTGTCTTTTTACTGTAATGGTTTAAAATGGGCTATCCTCCATTTGAAAGGTTTTCTTGAGAGAGCAACAGAATAAAGGATTCCTCATTCGGTTGACAGCTTTTAGTGAAAGTGAATCAAATGCTGTTAAGATGCATATTCATGTCATTTTGATGGTCATATTTCCCTCAAGTCAGGAATAAAACAATTGGGTACTGGTTACAAATCTAAAATACATTGAATTAATGTTTTTTATGCCTTTTTTATGTTTGGTTTTATTTTTGTTTTATTTTCTGTTGCTTTTTCTTTTTTATTTGTGCAATGATAAGTCACCTGCTGACTGAAGTCATTTAAAGGCACACACACTCATTAAACGACACTTAGCTAATATCAGAAAGTCTCATGATACAGACGGTGAACCTACTTCTTTTGCAACATACTAAACAAGTATTTTAGTACTTAGTTCAACTCGATTTAAGTCAGTTCAGTTCAAGTTAATTCATTTGAATTCAGTGCAGCTTAAATTTCCACGAAGGAAACAGACACTTCTGCAACATCTGGTTCTAAAATGAGGTCACATGATAATCATGCAGAAGGTAAAAACATGAACTGGGCTAAAAATTTCTCCCCCTGTTTTTGCTTAAACTCAACCCTATCTGAACCCCTCCTGCCCCGTTTCTAACCCTCTAGACCTTCTGACCCTTTTTCTCTTTTTGACACCTTTCCTCAGAGCTGAAAATTGTCCAAAGGGTGCCATTAAAAACACAAGGCAGTTCATATTCTGTGTGATAATTAACACTCCCAGTTCTCTGTTTTGTTTTGTTTTTTTTTTCTTTTTTTCCAGAGGGCTTGCCATGTATAACTCATCACAGTTGTATGTATAAGAACTGTTTCCTGTTTCCCAAAGCTACTAACTTTGCATGCAAAGCTGCCTGTGCAAATAGCAACTTTCATCCTCCATCCATTTGGCCAACATTTATCCTCAAGATCATTATATACCCATCTTCAATTGATTTGTTGTGAACATAAAGACAGTTACTGTGTTAGAATAATAATAAAAAAGATTCAAAAAATTGCAACAATTCTGGTTTTGGTTTTGAATTTCACAAGCAATTCCTTGGCTCTCTCTGCTTGGTTCTTTGCTTATAGCTTACATTCCTGAGAACACACATAGGAGAAGTCAACAAATCAGAGAACGATTGAACTTGTTTCTCCTTTCTATTCGTCTGTCTGTCTGTCTGTCTTGTGTATGGAGTTCGTTGCTCTCTAATCCTGATGCTCGTGCTTTTCTGCACTTTGCAGAAAACAGCCAAGATGGAGGAATTCATGCCGACTTAATATATGACAGACCATATGACTATAGCTCGGCGCCTGAAATCGTGATGATAGACCGTAATGCCAAGTTTGAGTTCTCAACCTTAGAAAGGGGGGTTCTGCAAGGTTATCCATTGAGGGAACAACAGGAAGATAAAATGCAGTATTTGCAGGTATATTTATTGATTTCCTTCATTTCTTTTTTTTTATCAGTTGAATTAATTTAACTTTATTATTGAATGCATGGTGAAGTGGCCTTGTATGCCTTTGCAGCAGCTTGATTGAAATGGTAATAATTGTGATGCTTTCTCTCTGATTTGCAGCAGGGTTTTTTTTTGCCTTTTTTTTGTTTTCCTAGGGTGAATCTAAAATACTCTCAGGCTGACTAATGTTTGGTAAATATGACCATCAGTAGTCCCATCAATACATTAACTGTGCTTCATTTACCAAGTACTATGTCCTAGTCATGAACTTACAAACAACATTACAATACTGTGGAAGAGGGTAAGAGTGTAGTAATTGACTTACCTTCTACATTTCAGGATTTTCCTCAAGCAATATAAACGTCCGCTCATGTTCTGCAAAAAAATAGCATTGTGTTCATTCAATCCAGCTTCCATCCCAGTCAGATAAAGAGCTGTGGAAAAGCTCATTTTCAACCTGCATCTGCAATAAAGCTGGAACTCGCAGCCTTCCAGGGCAGTTCAACAAATTCAGAATGAAAATATGTGCTTTGATTCCGACACTGGCTCCATTTTGAAAATAGCCTTTCACCCTATCTGATTTCATATTACCTGAAAGTGGTTTAAAGTAATCATAGTTTGAACTGTCCTAAAAGACTGTAGTGGGGATATGTAACGTCAAAGTGAGCAATTCCCAACCATACAATATTACCTTTGGCAAAGCATCTGACAGTAGTACTGTGACATCTTTGTATTATTCAGTAAAAATGGAAAAAAAAAAAAAGAATATCATGAGGTCCATTTTATACGTATCCGTACTGCAAATCAATGTCTTTAAATTGGCCCAATACATCAGATGTCCAACATAAAAGATGGACACTTCAAACACAACATTTAATGTGTTTTTAACCTGACTGTGGTTAAGACATCATCAAACAGAGATGTATACAGTAGCCATCACTCCATCATACCAACTCGGTGCCCCGTCCATCATCTTTTGTCCTTTGTTTACATCAGTAGATCTATTTTGCTGTGCAGTTGTATTAGACTGTGTTGATCTTTGTGTGTGCCTGCAAAAAAGAAAACATAAACGTGTTGTTTCAGTTACAGGATGACTGACTGAACTTTGACTCAATCAACTGTATTACATTGCTTCCGAAGTAGATCAAGTGTGATATGTGTCTACAAATCCTTCTGATTTCGATTAAATGTAGCCTGAGCTTCACAACTGCAAGGTGTCTGATTAGCAGAATAAAGCCTGTTTGGCTTTATTTGCTCTGTGTCCATGTTTCCCTGTCCGTCCTGCATCTTCACTCATTCTAAAGCTTGTGCTGCCCTCTGCTGTCCAGCTCTCTCACCTTTAGAGTTCAATGCTACTGTATCGTCTGCTGTTTAATTCTCTGCATTTACTGAAAGACGCCACAGGGGGGCAGACTGATATCAGTCTTGAGGCTCTTGACGTGATCCTGACAAACCCACTGTCTTTGAATAGTTGTCAGAACACAATGTGAGTATAACAAGTAGGACACCTTTATCAGACAAGATCATAGAAATAGAATAACTTTATGCTAAAATTTCTCTTAAAATGAGGAAATAGAAGCTTGAAATTGCTACATGTGGGATTTAATTTTGAGTCAGGGCGCTATACAGAATGTAAGTTGTTTTTGCTTCATTTCTTTCTCCACTGACCACAGTAAACAGCCTCTAAAAATTTAATTATCACTAATAAAAATCTAGGTTGCACTAAATCTTTACATAAAGCTGATAAATCCTACATGTATTAATCTATATTATTTACAAGGATGATAATGGTACACAGCATGTTTATCATATTTTTTGTAGCCAGTGTTATATTTTATGCGTTGTAATGTATCAATATTTATTATGAAGGGTTTGTTTTGTGTCTTTCCTCCAGGTGCCCCCTACAAGAAGATACTCCCACGACGAAACAGACATGTGGACCAGCGACCAGATCCCCTCATACCTGCATCGATGGGGCTCCACCGAGGACGTGATGGTGACTGCCCACTACAGCTCCACCTTGCCGCGCCGCGAGAGGCGCAGGAGCAGCCTGGTCTCCTACCACGAGGAGAGCCACTATCATCATCACCCTCACCGCAAGCGGCGGCGATCTGAGGACAGCATGCACTCCCTCAGGCACCTGCCCCGCATCGTGTGCGGCGGGGAGCGCTACGAGGACGAGCTGCGGTGCTTCAGCCGCGACGAGGTGATTAACTTTATAGACGAGACTCCCGTGCCGAGCCCCAGGAGGAGCCCTCGCCGCACGTCCACCGTCTCCCTCATCCCCAACGTGTACGAGCAGCATGCCATCATCCTTCCCCACTTTCCACTCACAGACTTTGAGCGGGAGCCCCAGGCGCTCAGGCGGACCTCAGAGCACAAGAGGAGCAGCAGCAGGGGCAACTCGCCAGAGGGCTCCCCCAAACCGGACCGGTCCCCTGGTAAGATGAGCCACGGGGCTTGCGGCTCAGGGAAGGGCTGCAGTAAAGGCCAGCGTGACGGGGTACAGCAGGACAGAGGGGGCTCACCCCGACGCAGAGAGAGGACTGCAGGGCACTCTGGCAGCAGGCACAGGACAGGTGAAGATGCCGTGTCCAACGCTGGAGCTGATTGGCTGAAGCAAAAGCACCTCAGCAAGGCTGGGAGTAAAGGCAGCACAAACAGTTTCCTAAGCACACCTTCAGCATCGTCCTCGGGATACATTACCTTTCACTCTGATTCTGTTGGCTCCACCACCTGAAGCAAAGCACCCATGTTGACATAAATATTAGGACCTAATATCTAATTGAAAACCTCAGTGGGTTAAGAGAAGTGACAGGCTGGAACAAATCGACCTTTTTACTTGTGCCATTATTCAGTTTTCTTACCTACCAGAGATAAGCATCTACTAATCCTAGATGGCCTTAGGAACTTTGGAACTATTTTTTGACTGGGCCTTGATTTCATCTGTGGTCTGGTGACAATATTGATCAATCAAGCTATTTATCTGTCACAACGCAAAATCTCCAGTGACAAACACTTTTCTGCCAGCACTGACACAAAGGAACTATTTTTAATTGATGTGATCATTCCTGAACCTTGTTTCTGTCGTTTGGCTCTTATAGGAGGATAAAATATTTTCATGTGCATTGGTAAGGATGTTTTTTTTAATTACGTTTTCTTTTGTCTTCTTTTAAAATCTTGAACTTGAGTTGTGTTTTATTTGGCCTGTAATGTGTTTTTGTTGTGTGGTACGAACACAAGCTTTCCTGAATACAGCACATTTTCCTTCAGCTTTGCTTAAGTGCAGGAGTCATTTCAACTTCTTTCGTTTTTTAAGTCACCACCTAAAACCTTTTAGAAAACATTTTTTCACATAAAATGGAAAATGAGTTTTAATCCCACTCCATTATTTGCCTAATTAACGGTTTCTGTAATCTTTTGAAAACGTGAAGACCCATCCTTTATAAAAAAGAAAAAAAGAGTTATTTTTAAAATAGAATTCAGATGTTATGTAAATATGAAAAAATATTGGATATTTATGTTTTTGGAAATTTCTGTTTATATGAAATATTTCCTCCCAAAGGTTTATCTTACTTGACTTTGATAATGAGGCACAGATGTAGCTCATTACATAACAAACAGCTTTTAAGACAAATATGCAAGTTGTGTTTTCTGCTCCCCCTGCTGATCCTCAATAATCTGACTTCACACTATGCTTTGATTCAGATGCACTGTAAGTTTAGTTATTTCACATAAATTAAAAAAGATGAAAAGCACAAATTATGAACCATAAATTGGAACTAAAATTCAACTTATAAGTGAGCTGGTTCTCCTGGGTGACATGTGAAAATGAATGGGCTTTGGAAGGTTTTGTCAAGCTAATGTTTCTTTTGCTTAATTGACCGGGCTCTGCAAAAATAAAGTGAAGATTAAATCTGAGTAAACACCTGTAATCCTTGCAGAGGCTATCCCTAGAGATATCGCACATTTTATCTCATTACAACCACAAACCTCTGTGTATTTTATTATTTTATGAAAGACCAACAAGAAGGCCAAACATGCGGAGATTTTCCTCCTGGACTGCCCTGCGTTTAGCACCATGCATCTTGAGGTAAAACACTCCCACAGCACAATCTTCACGTTTCACTGTGAAGATTGTGTGTTCAGCACAACATGATGTGTTAAACCCTAACCCTGTTTTACACCATTAATGAAATAAAAATGTTAAGAATCTAATTAGTTCCCATCTGAATAATACTTTCTTTAGACATTACTGTTCTTCTCAATCTGCAGTCTTCTGAAGGCAGCTAGGAGCACTGAATTCTACTTACTGGTGTCAGAGTAATAAGTCACCTGAAATGCATACCAAATTTTTAGATTATAATTCATGTACCAGAAATTGAAAACACGTGAGTCATTATCCATCCACTTAACATTTACACACTACTTTGTATTGATCTGTTGGACAACATTTCATAAAACTAATGTTACTTCTGTGGCTGTAATGTGCTAAAGTACCTTTAAAAATCCTCAGGGGTAGGAATACTTTCACAAGTGACTTGAACATCTACATTTCTTATTTTAAATTCAAATTTTCAGAAAGTAAAATGCACAATAATTTCTAAGACAGCAACACATTTACTAAAACTCAACCATGGTGTTTCTGCACAAATTCCGAATAAATCAACAGACTACATTTCATCTCTTCCAAAGTGATAACTTGCTAAAATAATGCAATGAAGACAGTAAGTAGGAGACCCAGTTGGGAGCTTTGAGTGCTTGTGGATAGTAACTGTGAATGTGAATGTATTTGCACTAAAAAGTGCAGCTTATTAAGTAGGCATGAAGAACTGAAATGATCCCCTGTTGCACCTTTTTTTGTCATAAATTCTGATTTTGTTTTACCATCACCGTCCAAATGAATAAAGTAGCACTTTATTCATTTGGATTCAACTTTAAACTAAGCTGCTGTTTGACAGCAGCTTATTTTAAATTTTGCGTGTTTCTTACCAATTTCAGGCTATTGAGTCAAACAGCTTTGCTTAAACACGTTTTCTTTGGGAAGCAAATCACCTCGCACAGTCATATTTTGCTGTGGTATTGGTATATGTACATTCTTTTCCTTTCGTTGTATTTACAATATTAAACATTTTTTGTGACATACTCAAAGGTTTATTACTCAAATATGACTGACGTTAAATGTTAGTTTTTTTTGTTGAGTTGATGACTTTGTTAACATGATATGACTGATTAAATTCACATGAAAACACCTATGAGTTTGTGTGTAGAATCGTTTTACTGTGTGTTCTCCGGATTTAGGTGGAAACTGTTGATCTGATGATTGGCGTCAACTTTCTAAAACCTGGATAAACATGAAATCTTGGAATGCTTTAAACATTGGGGAAAAAAATAAGGAACGTCTTATTTTTTTTGTTGTTTTAATGAAATATCTTTAATAGTTTAGTTTTCTTTGCGTCTTAATGGATCTTTTTTCTCATACCTCACACCTCTTCCCTAATAATCTTTATTTTAATTCATTTTGTGAAACATCTTGTTTGTTATTTTCTGTTTTGTTCTTTGTATTTTTATTTAATTAGTCTTGGTCTCCATTTAGTTACAATTTCAGAACTTTTTTACAGTTTCAGATGCAACCTTTGGTGGTACAGTGTAAAAATCCACTTCGGAAGGTATTTAGTATTAGCCAATAAAATTATTTAAATCTTAACATGGTGAGGACCTTGGCTAAAGATTCAACCTCGATCCAATTGCAGTTTGGATCGAGGTCTAGACTTCATACTTTTTTTTTTCCTCCATTTAACTATATATTATGTACCACGCTGGTGTTCATTTTCTGTTCCATGAGACTTCTCTAATCGTTACTTTGACTCAACGATGTTTAGTTGTCATGATTACAAGCCCAGATGATCCCTCTTCCTCCAACATCCTCAATAGTTTGCAATATTTTTTCTGAATATGCAGAGTTTGGCTTTTACATAATGTGATGATGGGCACCAGTCAGTCCAAAAGGAATTGTTCCTAAACTTCAAACACAGGTTATGCCGCCATGTTCTCTAAAGAGAACTGTAAGAGCAGTCATCTTATTTTGACACAGTCATTTTTTTGGCTTAATTTTTCATAGAGGACACAAACTCCCTTCCAGGCATGTATTTTAATGACCAAATTATGGAATATTAATAATATTAAATACATAGAAAGTTTTTTTTTTCTTTTTTTTTTTACATATATTTATGTACAAAAAAAATGCAATAATTTTTTAGACACACTTGCCAAAGAAGAAGAATGTTCAGGCAGGTGTACAACAAGGATGTACAAATAGATGTTTAGCAAAAGCTAATTAAACAAATAATTTAAAGTTTACACATACAAAGCGACTGGTTTGAATTGACCTTTCTCCTGTCGTGTTGATGTCCTGAACAAGGCACCAAATACTCAGGTTGCCTGCTGATCTGTGTGTTGGTGTATGCATGGGTGTGCAAATGCGTGTTTGTAGTTTCAAGTGCTTTTAAGTGACACATATGACCGGCTATTTTCATGTTGTTCTGTGCAATGGGAGAAAAGAAAATTATATTTTCTCTGTTTAAGCTTCTGTCTCATCATTTCAGACCTTTTTAACTGACTGCTGGCCGTGTGGACTTGAAAGAATTCTGGTGAATTTGCACTGACTTCCCTCTAGGGGGCAGTGTATGGCGTAACACGCTGAAATATGCCAGACAAGAAAACTGCTTTAGCAGTCCTCTGCGGGGATCACTTTGCATGATTGGGATAAACTATATCACAGGTTATTAATCTAATTAACTGATTTAGATATGATTCTGATAGAAAAGTCGAATACTATTGAATCTACAGTCAGGTGGTGAAGTAATCCTATGCTCTGCAGCTGGAATCAACCCGGAACTGACAGTCATCATTACTCTCTGCCCCCGATGTATGGATGAATTATAACCCCTGTGTCGTCATGATACGTCAACAGCTAAATCTGCGCCTTCAAGGGCATCGTTTATCCGCAACAGGCCACAGAAAGGAGCGTCTGGAGCGCACTTCATCCACGTCTAGCCCGTTAATTCCCCCCGGCTGACCTCAGTCTCATGCTAATAGAGAATTCTCTGCCTCCCTTCAGTTCTCATGTGCGTCTCTATTCTGGTGGAGCAAACTTGGAGAGTGAAACAATGTGTGGAAGAGTTCATAGAAGTCCTTAGAAAAAGCTGAAGTGCATTCAGCGCGCTCGTCACGTGACACTCCCTTTATCGCATTAAACAAACTTTCCTGGAGCCTCTGGCCCCCAGAGGTCATGTTAGCAGAGCAGCTTTGACTTTGATGATGCGACGGGGACGAACCAACCAAGCAAAGGGTTAGAACGACGGAAATATTACTTGAAGTGACAATTATTTTAATACGTTTTGGTTTGAAATAACTGCTTCTACGTTTTCATGTCCTGTTTTATTAGGGACAAGCTTCGTGCGGGAGGCAGATGCGTTATTTCAGCTTGCGCCATTTGAAAGAGCGTGTGGGCGTTTCTGCGATTCTCCTCGCTGTAAGGTGCCATCCTTCCCAGGATAGAGAGACGCTTTATGACAGCCCGGCCCAAGCAGCGGGAGAAAACTGAAGAGCGCTTAATGGGAGCAGACTGATTAATCTGCTGTGTTAAAGGCACCTGCAGTCCGCAGACATCGTGCAGCAGGGTGATTTTTTTTTTTTTTTTTTTTTTTTAGTACTGTAATATTTAAACATACAAAATATAATTTGGTTTTAAATATCGAATCAAACTCCACGAAATTATACTCTCTGGAATATGACATAACTATGATGCGCATTTTTTTTTTTTTGCGTCAGAATGCAGAAATATTTACGACTGCATAAATATCAAACTTTTGTTTACTTGTAAAAACAACTGTTGGTTTACACATTACTGACTTGTTCCGCCCTTAGTTTTACAATGTTGATCTTACTCAATGTGCAACCTAATCTGTGGAGTCTGGTATATACGCGTCGTTGTCCTCCTGGACCCACTGTCTCCAGCTCCTGTGGACTTTGATGAAGGATCCTGGCGTGTAATTCGCAGCTTATAGCAGAAAATCACCACGCTGTCCGACAAGCCTCCGATTTCCCCGCTCCTGTTGCGGTACTTATGCGTGAAAGTGGAGAAGAATGAAGCAGAGCGTCCCCGTCCGATGCGTTTCATGTCATACTTGTGGGAAGGGAAAAAAAAAAAGTGAATGAGCGACAAAGACGAGAGAAGGAAAGAAAAAGCTCCAGAAGAGCTGTGAAAATAAATGAAAACTCTTTGAATTTTGATGATGTTTTCCAACATTTTGGTGGATTCCTTTCTGTTTTCTATACCTCACACCTCTTTTTTTAAAATAATCTTTATTATATTTTAATGCATTTTGTGACACATCTTGTTTTCGTTATGTTCTGCTTAATTCGTCGTGTTTTTATTTAATTTGTCTCGGTCCCGGTTTTGTTCCAGTTTCAGGACTTTTTTCAGTCTCAGATGAGACCTTTGGCGGCTCGCAGTAAAAATCAATTTTGGAGGGTATTATCTAAATCTTAATCAAGCATGTTGTTTTGAAATGGTTCCGTACTGGATACTGCTTTCTTTACAAAAACAACACAAAAACGTACCTACATTGGTTAGATCATGAATGAAAACATCTAAGTAAAACTTAAAAACTGTCATAAGACTTCATCGTCTATAAGTTGAAACTTAAGCTTGGATCTAGTTTAAAGTGAGAGTTTAAGTTTAGATCCGCCTTAATGAGTGATAATTAAAGTCAAACTGGCTTGAAGCTGAGCTTTGTCTTCGTCAGTGAACGGCACATTTTAGCTGTGACTCTCAGAATAGGTTTCTGCCATAAGGCCAAATAGGTGTATTACTACTTCAGAAACTTTTTATGCTTTAATCACAAATCAGTTCTTTTTTGTTTGTTTCTTTCTTTTCGGAGAAGTACAACAAACAGGAACACAAATGTAATGATTACTTCGAATTTAATTGGATACCATTTAACTGACTTTAGGTGTCTTTTAGGTGATAAATTACAGTTACATGATTTACCCGAAGAATTGCTGATTCCATAGATTTTACTGAGCGAACTGTAACAGCTTTTTATCTTTTCTGCAGACGCGGGAAACTTGATTTTGTTTTGTTTTGAGATATTTGACACCTTTTAGTTGGGCTTGTCTTTCTTTTCAGAATTTGGAACGTCCTGTTTTCACTTTGTGTTGCTGTGCAGCTCTGGAATTAAGGGACCTGATCACAACAGAGTACAACTGCTTATGTTTATTGGTGTTCATCTTTTTTTGAAATATTCTCTCATGAATTTTCTGACCTGAATAAGTGGGTTTATGACTCGACTAATAAAGGCCCGAAATGTCTTTTTTTTTTTTTTTTTTTTTTAAAGCTTTTGCACGATAAACTAAAAATAGCCTAATCAAAATAAATAAATAAGAAAGATAAAAAGTTTGGTCAAAGTTTCACCATTTTTCTCTTCTTGTTTCCAAGTTCCATGAACAACTCAGTCAATATTTCGACAGTTTTATTAATAAAATAATAAGTGAACATCTACAGTGTCATTATAAACATTCAGAGAGTGAGTTTCCCCATCAGCTTCACCAGGGCCGCCACACATGGCGCTCCGTGTTCCCGGCGTCAATCCCCGGACTGGCGCACTTAGGGTTCCTGTGACGGCTGCTTTGCGTCTCTATGTTTCCTGTGGGAGCTTTCTGCGCAAAAACACGGCTCTGTTTGGCGTCAAATAACTTGTTCGTGTCTAAAGCAGAAACCGTGTGAGCCGTTTGGAGTTTCGGTATTGCAGATCTGGTCGGGTTCCTCTCTCCTTCGTGCCCATTTGCGCTCGGCAGCCGAAGCCTCCCCGCCTCCTCCTCCTCCTCCTCCTCCTTCCTCTCCTCCGCCGCCTCAGTTTGGCTCGGGTCGCTGTCCGTGGTGCTGGACGCTTCACCTCTCCGCCGAGAGCGACTCAGCTTGTTAGACAGCTGCGACACCATCCAGCGCTCACTTCCGTTCAGGTGATCAGCCAGCAGCAGGTACTGGTTGACGTTTGCCAGGCAGTTCCGGAAGCCCAGCTGGTAATCAGGAAACTCAGAAGCGCCGGCGGAAACTGCAGCAAATATCGAGCGGTGGGGTGGAAGATAAAGAACGTATAGAAACACGTTTTTCTGCTTTAGTAACTCAGATTAAGTTAGCAACTCACTGCTCTGAATCTTTTGGAGGTTCCTCAGATGTTTCACCGTGAGCTCTAAGATGTCGGCTTTCTCCAGCTTGCGCTTTCGAATCTGAGGAAATAGTTGGGTAGAAATGACCACATTTGGATCACTCGGGCAAAGTTACATCTTTTGAAAGTCCAGACGTGTCGTCCGCACTCACACTGCTGCTGTAGTAGCTCTCCAGAAGCGACTTCAGCTCGTCCAGACACTGGTTTATCCGCGCTCTTCGCTTCTTCTCCATGAGAGGTTTTGAAACCTGTTAAAAGGTCAGGCTTAGGTTAATTTCTACAGCTTGAGTCTTTACCGGTCCCCCCCCTCCCTCCTCCATCGAGTTTCGTTATATCTATACCTTGTTTCCTGGTTTGCCCTTTTCACCACATTCTGATGTTGCCACCATTCTTTTTTTTTTAAGTCCAGATTTTGATTTACTCTGCTTGAAGTTAGTTTCTTTCCCTCTCCTCCGCTGCCCTGAGCGGAGAATCCGGGGAAGCTTTTTATAGGCGCACCCACTTAACATGTCAATACAAACCATCCCGCCTGTCTCCTGCGCTCAAATGAACATCAATGGCGTCATTCACCAGCATAAGCGAACCACCACTGCAGACCAAAACAAGAACAGCAAACATTTGAAAAACTGTTGTAATTTATTGGCGTAATCAAGCAAGAATGATTGTCTATATTTAAATGTATTGGTTTTTTTTTTTTCTTTCTCGCTTCACATCCTGAATGTGTTTTGTTAGAATTGTATATGATACATAAAAACATACGACAGATAAGATAAATGATTAACATTAAAGCCTTTTTAAATTCATAGATGTAGATCTCAAATTGTATTCAGCTTCCCAAAGTCAATCATTTGTGTTACTGCTTTGTGCTGCATTCACAACTATAGGACATCCCAACGCTGAACTTCCAGAAAGTGATTTTTTTTTTTTCACTCGCAGAAAAAAAAAACAAAAAACGACAAAACATCCCCACAGTATGATGCTGCCATCACCACATTTTACAGTGAGGGTGATAGGCTATGTGCAGTTTAAGTTTTCCACCGCAAACAGTGTTGTGCAAATTTAATACTCAGGCTCACTGATAGTCTCAATAAAGCAGAGCGCCTTTTACGAGTTTTCAAGCTGCCAGCAGGTCATCTTGTGACTTTTTCATGCCTAATGTTTGTGGAGCACATGACTTTTCCCGTCTTATACAAGATTCAGCATTTTTGCGCATAATTGCGGAGAATTTTATCCAACAGGTTGCGCAAACGAATGGAAAAGTAACACAAACTTCACTCAGACGAGATTATATGAAATAGACACAGCATTTTGGATCTGTCAATCAGTTTTGGTAGCAAAAGCGGTCCACAAATGTAGCAGGCAGACTGAAGGTCAGTCTACTGTACGTTTGTCTGCACACGTCCAAAAAAATCAACGTGTGGGGGCGCGAGAAAAAAAAAACAAACAAAAACAAAACACAGAGAAGCGTAAAAATGATCAAGATAACCGTAACGGTGCTCTTGGAGTGCAGAGAGGGAAGAGGTGACTCTCGCATTCAGGCTTTTATGTGTGAGTTTCACGCCACCTGGTTCAAGGCAGCACCGTGATAATTCCCCAACATGTTCACACAAGATTCTGATTTTCTGGTGCGCGTTGATTGTAAGAACAAAAAAAAAACAAACAAACAAACAAACAAAACAAAAAACCTTCTGCATCCGAAGAATTCTGTTATCAGTCAAGCTCCTTTTCTTTGCACCATACAGCAGAAACGACAAAAATAAACACATGAAACACCTGCTTAAGTTGGAAAGTGAAACGTGGACTTTACGGACGTTTTCTGATTTCTTTGGGACTTTGGCTTTTGTGCGTCAGCAGTTTTTTGTCTTCGTGGCATGCGGGTTCGGTGAGGCACCGAGGAGAATCGCGGGCCGCCCCCTCGTCCTTAGACTCTCGCCTCCCGATTTGCCACACTCCTCTCTGAAAAGGGTTAACTCTTGGGAAAGCCGTGCCATTTGAAACAATGCGCTGACTTCAGGCTCAAGGAGGCTCAGTGCGCGTCCTGCGTGCGTACACACAAGACCGCGTGAAAATACTTAGATGTGACCCAGATTAACTCGATTCTCATTTGCAGTGCCAGGGTTTAGAGTCGTGCTGCCAGTGTTCTCAGAGGGGCTGAAGGAGAACTATCGAGCTGTTACTGCGGCGCTAACCAAAGAACGTCGCCTTAAGCACATTGTAGAAGAAGGTTTCATTTTGATTTGGCTTTAATTCCCGGCTACACTGTAAAAGTTGCATTTGGATGTATTGAATATCAGTCATTCAAATTGTTGACGTACACATAAGAATTTCCACAAACGCGTTCAGCAGTAGCTGTATTATAATGTCATAACCGCATATTTTGATACCTTAACGGAGTCATTTTTTTGATATAACTCTGGTAAATATTTTAAAAGAGGCACAAAGCTAACTGCACATTAGCCCTTAATCATAAACCATTTCTTATTTCTTACCCAAATTAAAGCAGATCGGTTCATGCGGTTTATGGGGTCGAACATTTCTATTCCCGATAGATCGAAGCTGCATGTTTCTAAATCCCACTTTAGAAACAAGTAGATTCCAACTGATGCCATGGGGTCGTCTGTCTGTCTGTCTTTTTTTTTTTTTTTTTAAATAAATGTTAATTGAATAAAAACCGAAAAATTGCCTGCCAAGGCTGTGACGCAATAACCTTAGTGTGAAATCTGTTCGGGATGCTCTGGTCTAACTAGCCTTTCTGGTGGCTTTTGTCCCTGCGTTGCGGCACGTAATCACCGTTTTCACGCCTGTTTTTTTTTTTTTTCCCGCACAGCACCGTGGCGAGTTGATTTTGACGTGCAGTCCTAAAAGCAGTTGTCGCCTCTCTTGTTTTTTTCCCCTATTTTTTTTTTGCACCCCTAATGATAAGCTTCACCTCTGATTACTCGCTTTAATTTAAATTAGTGTTGGGTATTAGTGAACGTTTCTAAAGCGTGCCCTGTGGCAGATGACTGCAGGACGCTTAAAAACAAAAACCCAAAACAAAACAAACAAAAAAAAACCTCATGCAGTTCTCACCTGTGGGTAGATGTGGCGCATGGTGTTGCGCCACATCTACCCATAAGAAAAGCGCAGCAAGAAACGTGTGCGTCAAATGGAGACAATAATGTGAGTGCCATTAAATGACACGCTAGGTGTATGTTTATAAAAGGGATCGGACCTCTTCTCCCACTGTCACTTTTCAGCCGCGGGTCATTCATTAACCCGACCGGACCTTTGTCATGGATTCCCGCCGGAGGAGACGCGACAAAACGGCTGTAATAACTGGACTATTGGGGAACTTGTTAACAACAATTAGTGCGGCAATTATGCAATTACCGCAATAAACTGCTTCCCCGCTGAAAAGAAAGTGATGCAAGTCAATGGCTGCAGGCGAAGCCCCGACCGTCTTTAATAGAAGAAAGCTAAGATTTCAGCAGAAAGCACGCTCAAACCAATGTGGCACTTTACACCAGGGGTTGGCAGCCATGGAAACCCAAAGAGCGATATTTATCCTTGCTTCCCTCAACATAGGATTTGCATTAAACGTCCTCGACAAAGTACTTTACTATTCATATAAAATAAAGCATATGGAAATCGCTTCGGTCGGGCGGATGGAATAACTGGATGAAGAAAATGTCAAGAAGTCTCCAATCTATACATCTTACTCTATATTTATTTAGATCAGGAAAATACTTACTTGGCATACAATAAGACATCGGGTTTTATGCAAAGCCGTGTCTTAATAATAAAAATAACAATTGTCAGTTTTTAATTCCCACATCAATTAGCAGCATTATGTTATCCGAAAACAAAACAAACAACAACAACAACAGAGAAACCTTTTAAAAATATTTATTCATCATTTATTTTATAAAGGCTTTTAGCTTTTTACATTTCTGCAGGACACTGGTGAAATATACGCAAACTTAGGGTCATAATTTGGCTCAAGGAGAGCGGAGCAAATCGATGAACCGCCTTCCATTGAGCTGAACTCGAGGTGTGACCAAACCCTCATTGTGCGCACCAGGGCGTCAGTACAAAAAGAAGGAGAAAAGGAGACAGAGAGCAGGTACATGAACAGGTGGACTGAGAGAAAAAAAAAAACCCTGATCATATTTGGAGGATTTCAGAAGAAGCCACGCGACGGACGTGTTGGCGAAACTCTGATCAAACATCAAATGGGGGGGGAAAAAAAAAAATAGCGTCATGAATTTCTATGGACTGCTCCCCGGGTTATTTAAAGACTTCTTATTTTGGAGTGGCGACACAAAGGCCGCTGTTCTCCTGTGTGCGCCGGGGTTAGCGCATGAAAGGAGCAGAGGCCGCACATTAACATCGCTTAAGGTTTTTTTTTTTTTCTTTCTCAAGGGCCGAAATGAACTGACCAGGAAAGTAACTTTATAACTGCGCTGGAGGATGAAGCCTTTTGTTGGCCTCTGAAATGAAAGACACAAGAGCTTGACTAAAGGAGTTCGCCATTGTTAAAGACTGAAGCACATGGGCATTGATGCGTCTTGAATTGCAAAACATCTGCCATTTACTCTGAAGGAGCAGAGCAGGATTTGAATGAGAATACCAGAGCAGATTTTGGCGCACTGCATTCAGTCGTGCGTAAGGCGACAGCCACAAGAGCAACGTTTGATTTTAAGTAACAACATGGTGATAAAATTACTTTATCTTTTAGCTTTACGGCGCGATGTCTTCTGAATGTGGGCTAAAATGGTGTATGGCTAAAGAACAGCATTCACAAGCATTTAACTCAGGTGTCTTAATTATGAAAGCCACGTGTTTCATCTGGCTAGTTTGTTACTTTGTTGTTCATTGAAATAAATACCAAAATACACTGAGACTAAAGCGTTTGAATGTTAGATGCCCGTTTCACGGTTTTCACAAACACAGAATGTAAATTGGAAAATTCCGGTATCATGGGATCCCGCAGGGCACCGTACTTGAGCCAGGATGGCTTATTTTACACACCAATGGTATTTCTTAGCTGATGAGTATAGAAAGGTAATGCAGGGACAAAATAGATCAGCCTTAGAGCACAGAATTACATAAATCATTAGAAATACATGATAATATTGGTATACCAATTAAGTATATATACTTAATGTTTTTTTTTTAATAGATTTTGCTTAAAAGAATAAAAAAAACCCCCCGAATATTTTATACTTAAGCATTTAGTATTTATGCTTCAAAATGTAAACTATATAAATTAATTAATAATTAATTCGTATAGTAATTAATAGAATTACATGCTCAGGATCATTGGGTTGCCAGATATGTTGTAAAACAAACATGACTTAAGTTCTACACGCTAAGCAACCATAAAATAAATAAATAAATAAATAAATAAATAAATAAATAAATAAATAAATAAATAAATAAATAATAAAAGGTCAGATTGCATTGTAACAAAACTGTCCAGTCAGTTGTTACTGATCCATGTCTGTTGAATTAAGAGAAGACTATTTTATGCCAGACCTTCGACCAGCAAACGCAAATTGCCTTTGAGTGTCTTAAAGTGCGTTTCTTTTTTTTTTTTTTCATTTGGACCTAAAAGGATGGACCAGTTGCAGCTCGATCCTTTCCCAGGGCTTTCCCCTTTATCTGCTCAAAAGTGGAAAATAGAAAGTTACAAGTGAAAAGCCGCGGGGCGTTCCTGCGATTTTCCTCGCTCTATATTTCCTGTTAGAAGAAAAATGTATGCTGCATCAGCAAAAACGCAAAAAAGCATTTATTAAACATATAACTTATCTGTGGCTCCAGCACTTCTCAAACCCAACACGTTTGTTTGTTTTTTTTTTAAATACACTTCAATATTAGATTAGATACTGGAGGTGCTTTTTACATTAAAAGCTAGACATTTATAATTATTGGAATTACAACACGCAGTACAGTAAATAGTTGCATTTTCTTTGTGCAATGTAAGCTGTCAAAATGTTACACAGGGTAGAGACTTTCTAAGATGGTAGAAATGAAAGAAATATGGTCACCAACTAAACATTTCTCCTCTTGATGTTTAGAAGAGTAACATTGCCCTGTAGACTGTGTCAATCTAAAATGGTGCTAATCGAGGCACCGTCGTGTGTGGCTAAAGTAACTCTGAAATTGGTATGAAATTGTCAATTTGTAGGTGTCAGCGTCCCGCTCTCTAAGGAAAGTGCCATATGCCATGTTAAGTGGCACTTTTTTTTACCAATTCGTTCCTAGTTTCACGGTCCGTCCTCCCATTTTTTCCCTTGCCTGGAAGCTGAAAAGCCACAACAAAATGGCAATTTACCCACCAGGACTGCGTCCCCCATGTGCCCCCTGCGGCAAGCCTCTTCCGTTTCACTTGGAGGGGCAACCCTTCCACCCCCAGTCCAACCGAGCATCTCGGCGTGAAGCTTTTATTTTTTTAAAAGGGGGAGGGAAGAGCAATAGGCTGCCTCAGCTCAGCACTTTATTTCAAAACCAGTGCTGAGTAAACCTGGCAACAGAAAACACATAGTGTGTATCTTTACACCAATTAAATTAAGAGATAAAAAAAAAAAAAACAGATACGTGGACTTGGTTTGAAGGGGCTTATCTCTGAGATCCAGCTTCATATTTACTGAAAAGGTGAGGCCCACCAAGCGAAGTTTGCGGCTGCTTAGGGCCCCCTGTTGGCCTGACTTTGACACATAAGTCAATTTCTTCTGGGTTAAATAACCTATACTAATTATTAGTCATATTCTGAAGATAGTTTATATAAATTGCTGAACAAATTATTATTATTATTAGTACTGAAAACCTCTGTAGAACTTATCACACTGGTATTTTCACAAGTTAAAAAGGGGACCCCATAAAATACCTAGCTGAAAGCCTCATAAAACTTTGGCCAGACTCTGGAAAAGGTGGATGTTGACCTTTGGTACATAAGTGACCTTAGTGGTTCCCTCTGATTTATCCTTGTTAAGGTGCCTAGCCCTAAGTGTTGGTGTAGCACTGTGGCTTTTTCTTCTAATGAAGCATCTCAACTGACCAGATTGCATAACTCAAATCAATACCTGTTGATTTCCTGTGATCGAGGCAACAAATGCCTCAAGACGACATTTGTTGTGAATTGGCAGTAAATTGAATTGATTTGTATTGAGCCAAATCAGAATACTTACCTGCACTGAATTACATTAACTAGATTTTAATTACATTTTATAGTTATGCAGTATCTGCAACTTTCATTTAGATGGAAACAGTTTCCTGTTTTAGAATGAATAAAAAAAAAATAAACACCATATAATGAATGTCAGCAAATATACAATAATGTTGGCTTTGCCTGCTGCTACTGGCTCTGCCAAATGTTTGTACTACCTAGAAGCAAAAATATTGGTTTCCACAGTCACCTCATGATTTCTCAGGATGAAATATTTAAAGGTTTTAACAGACTGAATGGTCTTCCTCAGAGAGAACTTTTCACCACTGAACATTATATCATCGATCTTTGATTGTTCTCTGCTATAATCAAGGTAAAACTGTGTGTAAGTGAACCTGACTAAATGACTCTATTGTACAGAAACGATCTGGAATGAGCAAAACATATTGATTTGGATTCTAACGATGAATTTGCCCTGTTTGTCTTGTAAAGTACACTGAGGTGGAATTTGTTGTAATATGGCTCCAAATAAATAACTACAGATGTAAAATAATGTATTTATAATTGGACTTTATTTTCGTAAACAAAACAAGAAAATCAACTCTCACACACATAAGTCTGCTTCCTACATTAAAGCGGCGCCCCCATGTGGTTAGAATAGAAGTAAGTCTCAAATAGAAAATATTGTCCAACTCGTTATAAGTTCTGGTATTAAGCAATATAGATTTTACTAAATAGTGCCATTTTATAGCACAATAGAGTAACTATGTCACCTCCAGTTGTAAAAAAAAAAAATCCTGTATATATCAAACATACATTAAAGAAAATTGACTTTGCAATTTGACATGTTGAAATTGGTCAGATTCCAGAATTTCTCAAACATACCTGCAGTGTTGCTTTGATTCGTTCATGCACAGATGTGATTGGCACTGAAATACTTAATTAGAACGTCTACTTGCTGATTGTTTTGGTGTAGTTCTGTATGAGACACTGGAAGTACTGCGGTGTGTTTTTGTGGGACTGAAAAATAATGATGTAACATTTTGGTAGAAAATACCACAGCAAGAACGAGTAGAGGCTGCAGAGCACTGCGAGAGCGTTCAGAGACTGGATGAACTTTCCCTGGTAGAGCATATAAATGGTAACAAACAAGATCCAGGTGAGGATCAGCAGCAGCAGGCAGAAGGTTATGGCTTTGGCTTCGTTGTAATTCTTTGGAAGGTCTTTTCCCATGTAGGAGAAAATAAAGCAAAGGCAGCTCAACAGGCCGAGTAAAACAAAAGAAAAGGAGGTTGCTTCTAGATTCAAAGAACAGAAAAGCACAATTTGGTCGTGGTGCCACGATGTTTCATTGTAAGGTCTGGGAGAATCATAGGAAAAGCTAATAATAAGTAGCAGGGCCTGAGCAGTGAATGCTCCAGTGACGAGCAGCCATTGGCCATGATATTTAGTCCACCATCTTTGGAGTTTGGGGATCTTGGCAGCTATTTTGAAAATACAAACAATCTGAAAAGAGCGTACCACAAAACATGCCAGACAAACTGTGAAGAACAACAGAAAGGGAACGTATCTTAAGATGCACGAAGCATTTGTGGGTTTGTCGAAGTAAAAGAACACACTGAGACTACACAGACTGAGGCAGCCTAAAATCAGGAAGCACATCGGTCCTCCAGCAGATTTGACAACAGGCGTGTGGTAGTTGAAGGCGAAGAGAACAGATATAGCTCCATTGAGGCCCACTAAGGTGCAGGCTCCAACCATGATCAGGACCGCCTCCATGTCTGTGAACAGTATGTACTCCACCAGCCGCAGGTTGCATGATGTACTTCCTTCATCAGACCACTCTGTCTCCTTACAGCTGATGCAGTTGTAGGGATCCTCTTAAAATTGAGACACAAACAAGTTAAAATTGCCTTTAATTAAATTACTCTGACACAGTTGAGAAGTGCTGGCTGGTATAAAATCTTTTTCATTATTGATGATTTTCTTACAATATGGTTATAGCTGACGTATGTTTACTGAAAACAAACAAAATGTTAAAAATCAAATAATAATAACTCAATAATTCCACATCCTCATATGTACCTGTAACATTGATGTATGTTTCATTTGGACAGATTTCACAGGTAAAGCAGCATTTGTGGATGTAATTTTGCTTTCTTGCATATCCGTCAGGACACTCTGGGGTACAAAGAGAAGTGGGAACCTGTTTAAGGAACAACAAACAGACCAAAAATGAGCACAGACACAACTTTCATACAGCATTGTTTCTCAAAATGTTTAGTTTACGTTTTAAGGTGGCATTTGAGTCTCATGAGAATAGTAATTAGAACAATCTTCACTCTGTTCAGCAACTTTATTTAGCTTCCGGCGAATACTCCAGTTAATGTTTAGCTGACTTATTGAAAAACTTGATTCTCACTGATTACTGCCCCCCATCCATCCATCCATCCATCCATCCATCCATCCATCCATCCATCCATCCATCCATCCATCCATCCATCCATCCATC